>CP050226.2:17841128-18148628 GCA_012066045.3 Morus alba | reverse complement strand
GGATGCTTCCCCACAAGGGACAATCCTTGAGACTAAAGGGTGAAATAGATATATATAGACTTGGTCCTTTCAAATTCAGCGCCTAGCTAGGACCATGTCACATGTGCATGTGCTTCTTCACACTTTCAAAGTCCGCAAACATCAATAATAACAAATAATAATAATAATAATAATAATAATAATAATAATAATAATAATAATGACAACGATGATTTTACAAAGAAAACTCATCAACAGGACCCGGGTAAAAAATATTCTCAAATTTCTTTAAAGTAAAAATGTACTATTATTAGGGTTTTTTTATTTTAATCATTAAAAACTATTTATATTGTATATATTTTTTATTTTAATCCGATTTAACAGTAAAAAATGCGCACATCTTACCGTAGAAACAATTAAAATAAGCTCATTCCATGTGAGATTTTTGAGTTAGAAAACTTGGGTCAACATATTCTTGTTTGTCCATGTCAACCACGCATCAAGGACTTGGCCAAATGTCGTTTCTCAAAGCTTCATTCACAAAGCGTGTGTCAACTGTCAAAATGACAGCTCAAAAAATAAGACTAGAAAAAGGGTATTTAGTTTAGGGTGGTCAAAACAGGACTCTAAAATTTAAGAGACGTTAAATTTATAAATTAAAATTATATGATTAAAATTATTTTTAATTTATGTATATTTTATGAAAGAAAATATTATAACGAATTATGAATTATTCATAATTTAAATTAAGAAATAAATTTAAGAAGTAAACATCCTCTTAAATTAGGTAGGCATATAGAGTTTTATAAAGATGTGAAGTATAAGCATCCATGATCCAACTAGAGAAAGCCAGATAACAAAAGGACTATTTAAGGCCCCGTTCACTTCACCGATTTGAGTTTAGAATTTCAGTTTTATTATAGTAAAAAATTTTCAGAAACATTCACATTTAATTTTTTTTCTACAATAAAAAACTTTCACATAAAATCACATCTCAACTCGAATTATAAACTCAAATAAGCGAAATGAAGGGGTCTTAAATAAATTGCTTTCCTTTATTCTTTTTTGCTGTCCACCGAGACCTCAATCACCAACCTCATTTGGACCACAAAAGGACTATTTAAGTACATTGCTTTTTCTATCTAAAATGAAACACCAAAAATTTCTTTTTGGAGTTTCTTTTCTCATAAGTTTTAAAAAATAATTATTAGTAATTTTTTATTTTTAACCATCATATCTAATTAAAATTATGTTAAATTAAAAAAGTATATAGAATCTATAATTTTTAATAAATTTGACGTTAAAAGCATAAAATTACTTTTCTAAACCTACTAAAAAAACTACCCTTTTTCTAAGTTAGAGAAAAGAAAAGGAGGGAAAAAATCAGAACAAATTTTAGTGCATCCCAATAAAATCAATACCTACTAAATATTTCCTTCCACATTTCCCACTCCATTTATTGAATAACGATAAAAAAAAGTTTAATAGAATGAAAAGAAAAAACAAAAAACAAAACTAAACTAACTCAAAGGCTTACACAAAATAAAATAACAAAATTAAAAACTAGTAGCTCATACTAGTCAAAGTAGCAATATTTACATACCTTAAAAGTTAAAACCATTTGCATTTTAAATTTAAAGGTCTCGTTTATTTCTTTAAATTTTTAATTTTAAATTTTTACAGTAAAAAATTTTAGAAAATGTTACATCTAACTTTTTCTGTTACAGTGAAAAACTCTTTAAAAATATCACATCTCAACTCAAATTAAAAATTTAAATTTATAAAATAAACGAGTTCAATTCCTGAATCATTATCCATGGTTTTTCTCAAATATCAAGAGCAGCCAAGTTAACCGAAGCATCTTTTTATGTACAAGATTCAATTATTGTTGAGATTATCAGTTTTTTACTTTTCACATTTTTCTGCTGAATCTGCCCACGAAATATTACTATTATTTGTTGCATCACTTTCCTCGATGAGCCGCACAATTAGACTGAAATATTGTAACTCCTGGTGACTCATGTACATCCTCCTTTTAATTAATTAATTAACTAATTATTATTATTATTATTGCAGTTTGTTGCTCAAAAACCCTCATCAGTTGAATCAACATTCTTCTCATCCTTAATCCGGGCCACAAGCACGTCTGAATTTATCTACTATTCTTTATTTTCGATTCACTAATTAAAAATTAACGTTATTCCTTATCATTCTTTGCCCCTCCGTTATTTTTGTCAGAGAATTCTATGGTAGGATTGGAGAAAAAAAAACTATTAATATAAAACAGTCTTAAACTATTAAATTACTAATTACATAAGAAATTGAGAAAATAAATAACTTTGACATCATTTATTTTGTGAATTTAAATTTTTAATTTGAATTAAAATGTGATATTTTTTTAAAAACTTTTAATTATAACAAAAAAAAAAAATTAAATATAATATTTTTTAATAAATTTTTAACTGTAAAAATTTAAAATTTAAAATTTAAATCAGTGAAATAAATAAAATTTTTATCAAAATAAAAAATTTAACGATTTAAAACGGTGATTTTTTTTTTTCCTTATCCTATCAAAAGGTTATCCATTCTTACCATCCACTTTACACGTTTTTCCATGTTTAAGATCCAAGAACCTGCCCAGCACGCGTTTAATCATTACAATCCCTAAAAACATCAAGTTTAGAATTCAGTTATGATTGAACCATAAAAGTGAATATTAGTTTGTCGCCTCATCTTTTTAACTAATTTAATTAATCGTCTAATTCTAAGCCACAAAGCCTTTGTCCAATTCTTGGCTAATTGTCAAAACAATAATTCTGACGGAACTCAAGAAAAGGTAAAATATTGTGTGGTTTTGTCAAAGGTCGTTTTGGCTTCTTCTCATCACGTTGGTGAGACATCACTTTTGGACAAAGACGGCAAAACTGGCCTGCTCTTATCAGGATGATTGACCAAATTTAGGCCTTGCTTTCAGCTTAAGCAATTTTGGCATTTTCCCTCCATTAGAGGTGAAAGTTCAGGCCAACTAACCCGGTCTGACTCTAAAAATGAGAGGATTGACCTAACCTAACGAGCTTAGTGCCCGTCGTCCGGCCTAAAATTTTTATAAGATATTTTTAAAAAATATATTAAAAGAATGTGTTCGAGCTTGAAACCTTAGCCTAGAGGTTAGGGCCGAGCCCAAGCCTCAGGGTGGCCCATTTAGCCAAACTCAAACTTGCAGCTCTACCCTCCACTATCAAATTATTGTGTGTTTTCTGTTATATCAAATTTAGGCATGTCATAGATCTAGTAGTCGTATGTTACAACAAGTGCAACATTTTTTATGCCAATTTGTGACTTTTTAGTGTAATATGACAATATTGAAGCAATTCACATGTAATATAGTAGTAGATTACGTTGAGTGTTACACATTGACAAAATGAGTGTTACATGAATGTGTGAACAAAAAATGTTACATTTGCCAAACCGGTATCGCTACTGGATTGAAGACATTTCCATAGTGTTGAGGTGTGGTCATTTTTATGACCGGAAGAATAGGCCCCTGCCAAAGCAAGCCGATAGGGAAGAACAGCCTAAACAGGCCTAGCACCTGGTCCGAACAGGCCGAACACATGGTCAGTACAGGCTAAACACACAGTCCGTACAGGCCGAACAAGGAAGAACAGCCTGAACAGGCCAAGCACCTGGTCCGAACAGGTTGAATAGGCCGACAAGGAAGAACAACCTGAACAGGCCAATACCCTGATCTGACTAGGTCGACAGGGAGGAACATCCCGAGCACCTGGTCCGAACACTCCAAACAGGCCGAGCAAAACAGTGCTAAGGATCCGTCCTGAGTAATGCTAGGACCCGAGCAGAACAATGCTAGAGATTCGTGCCGAACAATGATATAGATCCGACTAGAAGAGATAGAGAACAGAGTCTGGTTACCGTGTTGTGCCGGATTTTGGCATCAACAGATAGAATTCAAAAGTGTGGTTTCGTTAATTATGCTCAGCTTTACCTAATTCAAATACTTCTTCAATTCCTTTTCCTTTTCATTTCTTTTTTCTCTCTTTTTCTCTTTCACTATTTTATTACTAGTTTGCAATCTTGTTAGAAAAACACAATTTTTGTTTCTTTATCTCCTCTTTTCTTTCTTTTTTTTGTTTAAATAATACATTAGAGTATTTTTCTTATTCTAAAATCCAAATGGACAATCAAAATCAATGAATCTTTGTTGTTGTTTATTTTTTTTGTCGTTGTATCTCAGTTTTTTTTTTTTTTTTTCCTTGATGCTCTTATTAGTTTGCAAAAAGTCAGCCGAGTTCAAGTCTTCTCTCTCTCTCTCTCCTGTTTTTTCTTTGTAAAAAGCTTGAATATTTTTTCTTTGTTAGAGGTTGACAAGTTCAAGTCGATGTCAAACCCCCGAGTCCTCTGAGAGTTTCTCGTTCGCTCTTTTATATATATATATATATATATCTCTCTCTCTCTCTCTCTCTCTCTCTCTCTGTGTTTTATTTTTGCTCCTGTTTTTCCTCTGTTTTTACTTGAATATTTTTTCTTTGTTAGAGATTGACAAGTTCAAGTCGATGTCAAACCCCCGAGTCCTCTGAGAGTTTCTCGTTTGCTCTTATATGCCCTGTACAGGATAAATTTTGTTTGGTAGTATTTATCCTTTTCTTTTTCTGCTCATTTTTTGCGTTTTATCTAAGTGCCTTTTTGCTAAAAATTTGGTGCATTAATTCATACTAGGTTGGTAGATGATAGCTAACGTGTAACTGAAAAATCATGGTTTGCTTCCCAATAAATAACAAATAAATTCTTCCGCCTTTAAAAAAAAAAAAAAAAAAAAAAAAAAAAAACATTTTCTGACATTCTTCAATCAGGCACCTGCTCCCTGCGGCTGAAGCCAAGGCCAGTGTCTTCTAACGGCTATATCTTGTAATAGCCGTTGTAAGATAGCCGTTACTTCCAACTAGATTCACTTATTCATTTATTTATTATATAATAAACATAAAATATTTCCTAAATACTTTTAAGAAACTACTGAAAATATTTTTGTCATTCATGACAATATTTCTTCTTTAGGTTAGATCTCTAAATCAACTATTATTCTTAAAGGAACCGCTTTACAAGTTAAAGCCTGTATAACTGTAAAGCTGGTATTCAGAATCACAGAAAGATAAATATTCCAAGCCTTTTTTGATATGGATGAGAAAAGAAAGGGGCAAATAAAAATAAAATTTATATTACACAAAACTTGAAGACGAAGGAACAATGGTGAACATGAAGAAAAATAATAACAAAATGCAAAGAGTCCAGCAACTTCTTTTTTAGTTACAAACCTGTTTTTTAAAATAGCGTATTTCTCTGCCTAAACTCAGCTAAAATGTTTTTCCTTATCAAATTCTAATGAAAACAAACAAACTTAGAATACACCAAATCCAAACACCCTTATATATAATAATAATAAACATAAGAAAAGTCACCTTAAATACATCATCACACAAGCCTAATCAGAGAGTTATCAGCAAAGGTTGGGACTATCATCATCATCATCATCTCATCATCAGTGTATGGAATCTATGTTCTTACTCAGCTCCTCCAGCTTCTTCAGCCTCAACTTCTCACTTTCACTCACCAGCTGCTCAAAATGTTCATCCCAAAAAAAACAATCTCAGAAATTAATAATAAATAAACAAAATTACGCGGTAGGGTACGAAAACGCACTTTCAAACCGCCAGATCATATCAGAATCATATCAATACAAATTTAATAAGAATCTAACAGTCCAAAACTGTGCCTACGGAGAATTGGATTTAAAGACCTATTTGATGGTTTTACTAAACTAAGAAAATAATACTTAGCTTAGGCACTAACCTCCATTAGTTTGGTAATCAGCTGTACTTTTTCCTTGTTCTTTTCGTTGAAGGCCTCAAGGGCTTCTTTGTATTCTTTCTCCTGTCACATTACGATAGACAAAACACAAACCCATATTTTTAAGTTGTCGTGAAAATAAAATAAAATAAATCCAATTTCATTAGCACTAAAAAGTATGGTAAATTAGTATTATTAACCTTCTTTTGGCAGGTATGGCCTAGTGGCTTTAATTCTTTGTTTACTGTATCAATCTTCTTACGGACAAGGGCAACTTCCTTCCTCATTGGATCTGCAAGCGCTTCAAGCTCCTGAAAATTCCATAATTCTTCAATTAAATCCCATAAACAAGATAAGAACAAATATCGAAAAAATAAGAAACAAAAAGAAAAAGAAAAATAACCGTTCGGACATGGTTCAAATATTTGATGTTGTTATGCAGACATAAAAATGAATAATTAACATCCATCTTTAATTGAAAGAATTTTGACCAAATGGTAGTAAGAGCTTCTTTTGCCATGAAAATCAAAAAGGGCTAAACAAACTTTCCTGGTAATGGGTAAATTTCAAATTTTTTAATTGCCCAGATCGTGAATTTTGCTCAGACGATTCTACTATCCTTTAACCAAAAGGCTCAAGAAAAAACACCCAAAAAAAAAAACCCCTAAACTTTGCCTGTCCAAATTTTCTGGGAACCATATAATTAAATATTTATAAATCCAGCTAAAACCCCAAAAAAACTGACGAAATTTCTCCAATAAAACCAAAAAGAAGAAAACAAAAAGCTCCTAAATTTTTTTAGAAAAAAAGAAATATTTTATCCAAAATTCCCTACTGATTCACAAAATTCCGACCTCAATTTAGCCCTCCTTTCACCAAAATCACCAATCCCACAACAAAAAATAAAAAAATAAAAACAAAAAACAAAATCTAACTTGAACCCTAAAATCTGCCTAAAAAACCCAGAAGAAAAATTACAAAAATTTTACCTCACGAATCATGGCCAAGCGCTTGGTCTCTTCTTCGACGCGACCCAACTGGGCCTGAACTCTCTCTCTGACCTCCATCCTCTTCCTCTCGATCTCCTCTTCCTTCGCTCTGAAAGTCGACAGCGCCGACCGAGACATCTCCTCGTCTTCTCTCGACAGATTGCTGCTGTTGAAGCTCAGACTTCCCGAGTTCTGAATCATCAACTGCTGCTGAAGTTGCTGTTGCTGCGGATTCTGACTTTGCTCGCTCGTCTGCATCTTCTCCTTCTTCTTCTTCTTCTTCCTCTTCTTTTCCTTGGAATTCTTCTCTTCTTTCTCTTTCTCTCTGTTCAGCCTTGTTTGTTTTGTGATATCTTCTTTTTCTTTTCTTTTTCTCTCTCTCTCTCTCTCTTTTCTCTTTTGCTTTTGCTTTGAAATGATGGGTGTAGTGCTCTGTTAGTTTCTTTCTTTCTTTCTTTCTTTTTCTTTATATTTATATTTTTCTTGCCCTGTTTTGGGTGCTTATAAGCAAGCCTGGCTGGACTGGTTCTAAAGGGATTTTTTTTTTTTTTTTTTTTTTTTCAAAGTTTGTATTACATTTTACACTCCCAGCTTAGCTTTCATTTTATAATTTTGATTTTTTGGTGGGGTTAAAATGGAAATATATAAAATAATAAAGGTGAAAAGAATTAATAAAATAAAAAAGGTTTGGGCTGAAATGACCCTACTGCCAACCGCTGATAAAGATGCTGGGCGGGTTGGGTTCGGTTTGGGGAGAAATTAACGACTTTTCTGAATGATTTTTTTATTATTATTATTTTTTTTTTTTTGTGTGTTCAAGAAAATTCAAAATTTGTCTTTATAAAAATTCCCCGGTTTGCTAGAACTCTCAAGGCAAGTCCAAAACTTTTTTCTTAACGTATTTTTCCACATCCAATCATTATTCAAATTAAGTAAATATTTTATCAATTATAGAAGGTGCCACATAAATAATAGCAAAAAGATGATAAGTTTCCACGTGACAATTTCCCATAAAATGAATTGCATCACGTATGTTTTGATAGACTAAATTGGAACATAAAAAATAACCTTATATAAAATATATATATAAATAGTTCAAAAATGTTTAAATTAATTTTTTAAAGGAAAATTGCATTTTATTAAAAACTAATAAATAGTTATATCGGTACAATATTAATGACCCATTAGAGGGACGCACGCACGTTTAAAGTCCGAAAACAAGAGAACACCTCAGCACACTAAGAGCACACATAAAGCTCAAATTGAAAAAATTCTCCCATCGAGATAGGCTTTCGAGCGCTGAAAGAACATATCACCAAACCCCACAAAAGAGGACATCTACGCGACATAGAAAAAATTCTAGCCGGACCAATATAACCCTATCAGGAGACATATAAACAGCCTTAAGTTGATCACTAAAAACAAACAGTAAGATAAACGAGGGTCCGATGGGAAGACCACCATCTTTATTACAAACATGAAAATTACATAAGAAAAACAGAAAAAACCTCTGACCACCACATTTAGAAGCCTCCAATGAAGGGCAACCGGCCAACGTGTCGTCAAGGGAGAAAGTTAGTCAAGAGATCTCAGCCACCAAACGACCAACTCGACTAGACACGAAACCCATCCGTTCTGCTTCCAAGCTCTAAACTGGTTTAAATCTACCCAAACGGAGCCACCACATGTACATCACTACCACTAATAAGAAGCTCATGACAAGACAAGACGAGCCAAAGAACCAAATTTCATGGCCGACAGTCCGACGACGCCCCCGAAGGTAGCTCCAGAACTCTGGCCGTTGTTCACTCTGTTTTTTTCTGGTTCATGTGGGGGAGAGAGAGAGAAAAAAAAAAGTTTGGAAAACCCATGTTACCCCTAATTTGGTGAAAAGGTATCTTATCATAGATTTTTTTTTGACAGGACAAAATTGGAATTTGACGTTTTAGCTACCTTTTTTTAAAAGAAAAAAAGAAAATGTTGATTTTATATATTATAAACTGCACAATTTGAATGATGGACGTCACATTTTAGAAGTAGTTATTTTCTGAGTTGGTAGATGGACAACTTCAACGAACTGTTTCGGTTAATTCATCCACCTGGTATGACTGGACAAGTAACTCATCTCAAGTGCAAGTATTGTTCACCAAATAAGCTTGCACAGTTTTTATTTTAATGAAAACATTGATCAATGAGTGAATTTAAGTGAACAATTTTCAATGAACACAGAATAACTGAAATTGGCTACCAATTTATCTCCTAGAAACTAGGAGATGTCTACTACTACTATGTCTTCATTTTAAACTGTCGTATCTATAAGAAATTGACTGTTCTATATTTTTTTATTTTGATGTGATTTTAATCCAATTTAATGGCTATAAACAGTGTTAGAGAGGCTTAGAAAAAACGAAATTTTTTTTAACCATACTACCACACAATAGTCTTTTCATGTTCAAGCATTTATTTTGTCTAGTATTTTTTTTAATTAACTAAACTTGTAATGGAGTTAATATTAATTTTTCACATTCCGAGTTTAAAATTTGTGAATTCATATAATAATATAGTTTATTTTTGATTTATTAGAGATTTTGAGTTTGAAATAAGATTACTTAAAAAAAATACAAACTTAAGGTTAATTGAATGTTTTCAAAAGTACCATGTAAATGTAGGGCATGTTCTTTTGTTCAAAAAACTCAAAAAAAAAAAAAAAACAATTCAACTTTTAACTTTATTTAAATTCACATTCTTTTAAGTTTCAATTTTATTCAATTTTACTCAACTTTATCCAAATTTTCACTTCAACTCAAGTTATAACTTAAATTTAATTCAAAAACTACACTCAAATTACACTTTAAAAGAACAATTCCGTTGTAATTTTCATGAGGGCAAGTTAAGAAAAAGAAATGTAAAAACTTTTAAATGAGAGGTAAAATATAAAAGGAGCTAGTGGACTCAGAGAACAACTGCCTCTCCTCGGTCTCACCTACTAGTTCTGTTCTTAGTCAGAAACTTGCATTATCAATAAGAACTACAAAATGACTCCTATAAACTATGGTGCGAGTAGAAGGATGCTTTTGTCCATTTTCCAAGGATAAAAACTCTCATTTAATTGGGGTTCCGTCATTTGGTTTGGACTTTGGAGTATAAGGACAAATGATATTAAAGGCTTTTGGTACCATAAAGAAGAGAATCTTCATTCCAACCTTACGATGAAGTAGATAAGGTACTACCAAGCCCGCCCAAGTCCCAAAAGGAGTTTGTGGTAAATATTTGCTGACAATACCAACACCAAAGCTATAGGGGGGGTGTGTTGATATGGGTCAATTTAATAGTGCTCTAAATTTTTAAGAAATTAAAGAAAAAAAATAAATAAGTTAAAAATTGAGATAAATTAAAAATAATAAGTCAATAATTTACATAAGTTAATAAATATGTTAAATTATTATTTTTGTTTATAACTTGACAAATTATTCACAGTTTTTATTCATAATTTGTTTGGTTATGAACCATAACTTGACAAGTTTGTCCATAATTTATCTGGTTATGAACCATAACTTGATAAGTTTCTCCATAACTTATTTGGTTATGAACCATAACTTGACAAGTTATGACCTATTAATTTTTATAACTAAAAATTGGCCTATATACTCTCTTAAACTTTTTATATTGGCATATTTTCTACTATTTTTCAAAAAATTATTGTTAGTTGTGCTGAAAAAAAAATAACTGTTATACAAAGTAATTGAGTGTTTGGTAAACTGTAATTATACAAGTATTGATTTCAAGAATATTATGAGTATTATAAAAATTTTATTAATTATATTTTAAAGTGATTGCTGCACAATTTAAAAATTAAAGTTGTATTTAATTTACTTCTTATTTTAATTATAAATTCTTCAAAAAAATTTTAAAAATCACTTTTTATAATTTTTATTAAACACAAATTTTAACTATACATAACTAAAGAATTGATTTTAAGCTCTAAAAATTACTATTAAACACACTCTATGCGTTGTTGTGCTTAAGATAAACGTTTGGTGTGGAGTGGACAGAAGGGTCACCAACACAAACGGTAAGGGGATATAATATATGCCAGAGAGGCGTAAGAGCCAAGGCGAAGTTGGAGGAAAAAGCCACTGGCGGCAGATTAGCTAACCTTTATGAAAAATGTCAAAAATATCATGTTCTTTCCAGTTTGGACCTTCAAAGCAAGGATCCCCATTGTCTCCCTCTTTCGGCTTTGCATTCCTTTTAAGGAGCCCTCTGCTTGGGATATCCCTTCTCATAGAACATTTTTTTAAACATTAAAATCGGCTTATAATTATGTTAGTCAAAATAGTATTAATTAAGAGTGTGGGATAAAAATTAAAATTCGTGTGTATTTAAAAATAAATTTAGTAACTCTTTCTTTTTTACGGCATAAATAGAATTTGTGTGACACACATGTAAATATTATATTTTAAAAGCATATATTAGACGTATCTCCTTAAAATTTCGTAAACATCAAATATTGGTAATTGAATAAATGTTGAGTAATTATGGAGTATCCTTTAAGACAATACTAATTTGGCCAAGCTAATTTGACCTTTCTGAGATAATTATAGTTTTTTTTTTTCTTATGGTTTTAGAGCAAGCACGTTCACATTAATATGTCTTTCTGTGATTATAACATAATGGGGTTAGTATGTAAGATTTATTTATCATCTTCATCCTTCTTTTCCAAATTTCTTATATTAGGTGGCGTGATTGAGTCAAGGTGTACTTTAATTATTCTACAAAATGACACAATAAATCCCTTGTTAATGGGTCTCATGTCCAACTTTATTTTCCTAAACTTCCTCCCCCTTTCCAAGCTGTGCAGGAGTGGTGTGGGGGACCATTTCATAATTTGACAATATCAAAATAATAATAATAATAATAACAATACTATGTTGTGGGGTAACTTTATGAGGATTGAGAACAATTTAACAATTGGATATCAATGGTCGAGATCATAGGATCCAAATCCATTAGAGGGCCCCAGGAATCTTTCTCACCCATGGCCATGGGGTACCCCCTCTCCAATGGTGGGTGATCAGCATGCAGTTTTCCTAATTTTTTAATGATGATTTTTTAGCTACAAAGACAGGAACTTTTACCTAATGCCAGGGTCAGGTTTTTTTTTTTTTTTTTTTTTTTTTTTTTTTTTTAAAAAAAAAAAAAAAGGGTGTGTGATGTGTCATGCCCACTTCAGATTTTCAGGTGGATGCAATGCAGCTGTAAATATTTCGACCCCCAGTTGGTCTATATATTTAAATACATAATTTTAAATTTATTACAGTATTTTTTTTATTATAAAAGATTTAAATAAAAAAATTTTCATTTATAATTCTCTCATAAAAAATTTAATATGAATCAAACGCGTGAATTAAATGGGACTTTTGTCTAGAAAAAAAATCTCAAAAAACAATGTCTATCATAATAAATCTTTTGTTGGGTGGCAGTTAAGCTAATACTAAGAGCCCGTTTATTTTTTATATTCATCTCTGATTTTAAATCATAATTCATGATTCTTTACAGTATTTTTTTCTCATAAAAAATACACGTAAAATGAAAATGATTCTGAATCATAATTCTAAATACACGAACTAAACGAACACTAACTGCTTCTTTTGGATTCCCAGCCGTGGGTGAACTCTCTTTGATTGAGAAAATTAAGAACCGAGAAGATGGCCGTTCTTCTAAAGTATTACGCTTATAAGTAGATTGCAAGATGCAAGTAACTGTAAGAAATATAATGTGATATTGATTTTATGTAATAATAAAACTTCGATAATATGTTGCAATAAATAAAACTATTCGTCATTATAGTTATAAAATAAAATTAATGTTATATAAAACAAATGTCATGTAACATTTACTTGTTATATGCAGAGTTACTCCTCCACAAAACACAAAGACAAAACCCTAAAGATTTTTGTCCCTGATGTCTTGGGGCCACACATAGAGGATACTATGTTAGTTGCCTGCCCTTTTGGTATGGCCCGCCCCTAAAAGAAAAAACTTTTTTTTTTTTTGGCAAACCCTTAAAAAAAAAAAAAAAAAAGAAGCAATTATTGGCAAAAATTCCGTTCTAACTCTTTTCTTAAATTAAAAAAAAAAAAAAAAAAAAAACATTGTGCCGTAATTGTGTTCTTTTTTGTTTTTTCTTCAATGTAATTATTTCACTTGCGAGCAAGACAATGATGTGTATGCTCTGTTGCCCAACTGTTACTTGCTTGCAGGTAGTTCTATTATGATTTTTTTTTTTTTTTTTTTTTTTTTTTGAGCAATTGGGAAAGTAGTTCTTTTTATTTGGGTGACTGTGAGAAACTTTAGCCATTATTCTCAGATTGTTTGCTTATGTTTTAAAAGGAAAAGTTTTACAGTATTCACACTAGTAAAAACTAATGGTAAGATATCATACTGCAGGCTTAAAAAAATGTCTTGTTATGCAATTTAAATCAGACATTACACTAAATTTTCATATTTTCAAAACAAATATGAAAATTTTGATGTGATATTTTCTACGAGTTTTTAATTGTAAAACTGAAAATAAAAACTTTTCATCGAGGTATAAATTCATATCAAAAAAATATAAAAATTTAATAATGATTATATTTCTAATAAGAATTTTATAAATATAAAAATTTAATTGTCATTTAATATATATATATATATATATTAATATCTATAGACATATAAAATTATTAGATAGAATAGTGATGAGAATTTCACGGTTTAAATTTACACTTTAATAATAGAGTAAATGTTTATAGCATACGCAGAATTCTTCCGAGTGAAATATCCAAATAAATATATATAATTATTTAAGATCTAAGTTCTAAAGCTAAGATTCCAGCCAAAGAAAAAGGTCTAAAGCGAAGAAATTCCTTTTCACTTAGAAAGTGCAAGACCCGTCTATTATAGCTGCTAGGGTCGAATCCTCATGAGTTGGCCAAGGTCAATTTTTTTTTTTTTTTTTTTTTTTTTTTTTTTTTTTTTTTTTTTTTTTGGTAATGACCCTAGTAGTCACCTATGTAATGTGACTAGACAATATTTTGTGTTACAAAGTCATAAATCCATGAGTAACATGCAAATATAATGTAATAATAATGTGAATGTTGTCACATTAATACACGGAAAGCAATGCATTACACAAAGTTTTAAAGCAGTAAAGCAAGAGATTCTCAGGAGAGTATGAAAGGAAAAAAAAAAAAAAAAAAAAAGATTGTTTTTTTGCACTAAATAGATAAGGGTTTCAAAACCACTCACTGCCGACAACAATGGCGCCACTATTAGCTAGCTGCCTATTTCCATTATTTTGGAGCTTAAAAGGAGTCATATATAACTTACCCAAATGATTCCATTCTTACTTGCAATGGTTTCTTTTCCTTTTATTTTCTTTCTTTTTAGGGAGAGAGAGAAATATATCAAGACTTGAGATGAATTAAAATTAATAGGTCAATAGTTTACATAAGTTAATAAATAAGCTAAATTATTGTCTTCGTCCATAACTTGTCTGGTTATGAACATAACTTGACAAGTTATTGTCCATAATTGTCCATAACTTGTCTGATTATGAACTATAACTTGACAAATTTATCTATAACTTGACAAGTTATGACCTATTAATTTTTATAACTAAAAATTGACCTATATAATTTCTTAAACTTTTCATATTAACCTATTTTCTACTATTTTTCTTCATTTTCACGTGTTAGTATAAAATATTTTTTAGCATCATGATTATAGAATCTAAACCGTCCATGAGAGTCTTATTATAAACAATCTTGATGTACCTTGTTTTTTTGCTAATTTTCCTTAACTATGATTCAGCTAAGAAGTTGTCATATAAAACTGTATTTTATCTTTTTTAATGTGAGAATTACATAATAATGCTCTAAAAGGAGCACATATATGGATGAACCGCGCAGAAAAGAAAGATGCTATCATTTTGGAGCCCTAAGTCTATTGAAGTGCTATATTGCGTGAATAATGGTTAAATAACCAAAAATAAAATAAAAGGAACTTCGCAAAGGTAAGTTTTTTTTTTTTTTTTTTTAAGACATGCTTGGTAGGCCCAATCAAACTGCTCGGCCGATGGGCTTGTGCGGTGTCAGATACACAAGGTGCATGAGTGAAACTGGACCCGTCATTTAATTAGAATGAGAAAATTGAAATGATGAAAGTGGATGAATACCATCTTTACTATTTACCCTTTGTATTAATATAATTATTTAATTAAAAATAATATTAATAAAAAATAAAAAATAAAAATCTAGACTCATAGAGTTTAAAATCTAATGTGTATTTATCTGTTCTTTTCAATTAGAATTGAATCACGTGTTTTCTGTTTCATCAAATGTATCTTGAAATTTTATTTTATAGACAATAAAAAAGAGCAGAATCTCGCTAATTATTACTATTATTTTCTATTCAGAGAAAGAAGAGAACTCGTTTATTTCACTGATTTAAATTTAGAATTTGAGTTTTATTACAGTAAAAAGTTCTTAGAAACAATCACATCTAACTTTTTTATTTAAGTAAAAAATTCTTTCATAAAATTACATTTCAATTCTAATTAAAAACTCAAATCAACAAATTAAAGAAGTCATGGTCTACCGTGAAACTCGTGCACCTCAAAGACATTTTAACGGCTCTATCCAACATTTGCGGGTCCACATTAAATCGAGCTCGTTCGTATACAATCACAAAATTTTCCATATACTCATTTGTAAACATATAATTGCGTTTTGGTTTCCCAGTTTGGCCCATCAGAATCTCTTCTGAATCTGGTCACGTTGATTATATCCACCTAATCCCATCACAATCCAACAAATACCCTTAAAAAATGGGCAAACAACAAGAAAAATAAACAAATATCACTTTACAGCTTGAATCCTTAGCGATGTTATTGTCTGAAAGCCATTGAAAAAAAAAGAAAAAGAAAAAAGAAAACCCGTTTGATACGTTTATGACAGAGAGATCCATCTCATACGTTTGTGAAAAAAATGAAAATGTTTTTTGTCATTTTGTTAAACTTTTTTTTTTTTTAAATATTATTTTCTTGGGGACTGAAATGTCATTATTTTAAACTTTATTTATTTATTTATTTATTTATTTTGCTTGAAAATGTAAAACTTTGCTTGAAGTTGAACAAAACCAAAGTCTTCTATGGAGCCTGTCAATTTATCGTGGTCACGTGGGGGAGTTAAGACAACTGGCTGATTGTAACTTGTACACATTCATCTCTAGCAGTGCCTTTCAGATGATAAAATTGACATGAACTATAATGAATCTGGGCAAATAAGTAACATGGGAGAACCCTTTGGTCCCCAGAGAAGAAGAAAGTTAAAAAGAAAAAAAAAGTTATAAAATGAAAAATAAAACGAAAATAGTAAAAAAGGGTCAAAATTTGAGATGAATTAAAATTATATAGGTCAATAGTTTATATAAAAATAAATAGGTCAAATTACTATTTTTATTTATAATTTGATAAATTATAAACCAAATTTAATAAGTTATTGTCTATAATTTATAATTTTTATCGGATAAAATGGACAATAAACCATAACTTATGGTTTATTCATAATTTATGGATTAAAACTATAATTTAAATTATTTACTATTAATTTTTATAACCTATATACTCTCTTAAACTTTTTATATTGGTATATTTTGTACTATTTCTCAAAATAAATTGTCCAATTTAGCTAAAGATCACAACATTTATCTTGGCAAAAATGGAAGAGGTAGCCCAAAAAGATGATCTCCAAGTCCATAATCTGACCCAAATGGAAAGCCCAACTAGGTTAGTCAAGAGCAAAGCGACAAAAGTCTGATAGTCTATTAGATTTGCGGTAGTAAGCTATCAGATTATATTGCCTTCTTTCAACACGGCTCAAAGGCCACAAGAGAAATCTTGTAGATTACTTGCAATAATCTACCACATTAATTTCCTGAGCGTTTCCCACGCCGGTTGGATGAAGTAATCTAGTAGATTACTATAGGTAGAAAGATCTCATCCCGCGGCCACGTGCAACTATATCTTGCCACAAGAAGACCATGTCTTGTTACTCGGTTGATGAGCGGAAGAAGGCATGTTGCTAGTCTCCTTCTTTGGCGAAGAGATGACAAACGGCAATAAAGGATTGGACGGTGAACAAAAAGAGAAAAGAAAATAAAAAGTGATAAAAGATTGGCGGATAGGGCAACAAACAAGATAAAGAGAAAATAGATGGGTGCTTAAAATGAGAAAATTAGTCAAGGAAAAGAACCAAAGCACACAATTTTGAAGAAAAGAACACAAGACACCTAATTATTCAAAATGGCATAAATAATATAGCCCGCAAAAAGCTTCGCAAACCATGTACTTTTCTCCCATCACAGCCCAAATTTGAAATGCAACAGTTGTCGGCCCAAATTCACTTTTCTGGTCAGCCTAGCTTATAAGAACTAATAATTTAGGAGTTGTTCTTTTGTATTTTTGAGTTAGGTGATTTAAGTGATGATTTTAAGTTGAGTTTTGAGTTATAACTTGAGTTGAAGTTGTAACTTGAGTTTGTGTTTAGATGTGCACATTTGAGTTATGATTTGAATTGAGAATCTTTTTGAGTTTGTGTTTGGGTGGGTCAAAACTTAAATTTGTATTTAGATAGTATTTTAATAAAAACTCAATGGTGATGAAAAATTTTAATATGGTATATGGATGGGGTTTTATTCTTCTTTTCGTTGTGAATGCATAGAAAAAAAAATTATCTCAATCGAAATTAAAACGAAAAAGATGACATTTTTAAGAATAAAAAAATATTGTTTATTATCTTGAGTTCGAGTTTATGAACTCGAGTTGAAAGAAATTTTGAACTCTAGTTTAACCCCAAACTCGAGTTCAAACTTGAGTTCAAACTCGAATTCAAACTCAAATTTTACAAAAGAACATAAATTTGAATAAAGTTATGACTTAAGTTCAAACTTTTTTTGAGTTTTATTGGAAAAGAATAACCCCTGGTTTTAGATTGGCTGGTACATTTATGACTTGTTTGTTTCGCTCATTTGATTTAAAAACTTAGTTGAAAATTAAATTTATGCATGAAAAAACATTATAATAAAAAAATTAAATTTAAACTTTTGTTAAAAAATATTATATTATTTTTTATGTGTAAATTAAGTGTACATTTTATCACAAAAAAAATGTATCCAATTTCACCCTAATTTTTGTGCAAACTCATATTTTCAGGATAATCTTGACAAATACTCTTTTAAAATATATGAAACAAGATTTTTACTCTTTACTCTTAAATCATTTGTGTCAACATTCCCTATAACCTTTAAAATAAATACGTTATGCCCCTTGATCTATAACAGTTCTCTAATGTTATCCCCTCAACTTTAAAAGGTGTTTTTTTTTTTTTTTTTTTTTTTTTTTTTTTCCTAGACGTAACATTTAGGGGTTAATGAATGTCCTGCACCCTAAATAAATTAATTAGATGCTAAATCTTATATATATTTTATATTTAAAGTAGTTGTTCAAAAGCAAAAAACAAAGGGGAACAAAGCGAAGAACAAACCATAGTTCAGGAAGAATTCATAAAACTTATCCTATGAAATTTAGTCTAAATTCAGTCAAAAATTGAACAACAAAACTAAAACATGTTTGAAAAAAAGAAAAAGAAAAAGAAAATACACATACATAAACGTAATCCTTTTGATATAATAAACAATATCATAATGGGAATTTTCTAGGCCAGGTGTCGGACCGCCCATTCCATGGTTAAGTCCTTCCAACTCAACCTCATTATGGGTGACTTATATGGCTTTACTTTGATACACTTTTCGGTCTCATTAATTTTATTAATTTAAATTTTTAATTTAAATTTTATTATAGTTAAAAATTTTTATAAAAAATTACATTTAATTTTTTTATTATAATTAAAAATTTTTACATAAAATTATATCTTAATTTAAATTAAAAATTTAAATTAATAAACTAAATGAGGTCTTAATTTTTTTTAATGATTTATCAGTTATATTTATAAACATTAAATTTTAAAATCTACAGACACAAAAATGACAATCTTTGACAATGCAATGTATGTAACCAATTATAGGCGTCAATTAGTTGACTAAAATTAGGCGTTCATTGATTAGAGTTAGTTGTGTAACCTGATGTGATGTTTAATCCCATTAGTAATAGAAAGAAAAAAAGATAAAACGTTTATAAGAATCATAGTTCAGGATAAATTTTTAAAATTAATCTTAAAATTTATTAAGTGTTTATACAAATATTATGAGGACATTTTCATCTATTAGTGACGTCTATTAACTAGTTCATGAACCGAATTTTCAAGTACTACGGGTAACTCTAATCATACTAATTATTTCATGTGTTTTAGTTAAAATGACTAATAATTTTTTTTTTTTTTTTGGCTTTTCTCTACTCTAATAATTAACTAAATAGTTAACTATTTTAAAAAATATCTTTTACACTAACTAAATATAATTAGTTTAGAGAGACTAATTATTTTTATTTTTTATATTATTTTACTCTGTCAACTAGAATAAATGTAAAGATTCTTTTTAAAATTTAATAAAATTATTTATATTTTAAATTTAATAAATATTAAAATAATTTATATTTAGTTAAAATTAAGAGTATAATTAAAGTAAATCATTCAAAAATTATTAATTAAAATAAATTTTTAATTATTTTAATTAAAAATTAATTAAAATTTAAAGAGTTCACTTATAAATGATCTAATAAATTTAAGATTTATCAGTTAAAAAAAAATCAAAATATGATTTGGTAAACAAATTCTTAACTGTAATGTGATATGAAGATTCCATAACTAGAAGGTCTGACCGAGTTATTAGTCATATATACTAACCTTAATAGTCAGGATTTTTTCTTTTTTCTTTTTTTTTTAAAAAATAAATATAAATCTAAATACGACAAGAAACAATTATGTAGGAGTCCAATTAGGCTCCCTATGAGCACATAGATATGAACTTTTTTTTTTTTTTTTTTCTGCTTTACCTTTTTTTTTCAAATTTTAAAATTATTAAAAAAAAAAAGAGCATAAGCCTCGAGAAAATAAGTCACGTGAAGGCACGTGAGGTGATGTTGAGCCCTCGCGTGCCGGCGTGCCCAGCTTTATCCAACACAAAATGTTAAATTAAAAGGAGTGGGACCCACATGAGCAGCTGTCTCTGCAGATTTATCTGACAAATGTGTCTGAGTGACGTATGTCCCCTCAGACATGTGATTAGCTTCTTTTTATTAATTCTTTTACAATTTTTTTTTTTTGCAAGTTTTCATGTATTATTTTAATGCTTCTCTTTGTCCCAATAAAGACGAATTAGCTGACGTGGATACCCGCGGTTGTGGGGCCCCATATAGATCCGTACGTGCAGTGGATCCAAGATGTCTTTTTGACGGTGGGCAGGGTTCGTGCACTACTTTTCCGTTGACATTTATGCCCTCGGAATTTGGTTTTTTTAAGATCTTATTTATTTTGTAAATTTAAGTTAAGATGTGATATTTTTTTAAAATTTTTTTTATTATAATAAAAAAATTAAATATGATATTTTTTAAAATTTTTTATTATAAAAATTAAAAATTAAAAATTTAAATTGATAAAATTAAAGAGAAATAATTTTTATGAGCCTTCACCACAATCTTTCTTAACCCGTTTCATTATTTGCATACAATCATACATGCATATTTGCGATTAGTTTGTGCAGTTTTCTCAAAAATAACCGACTACACTAAAAATATATTTTTTAAGTATTTGAGTGGTTTGAAAAAATTAAATTAAATTAGTATAAATAGTTTAAGTGACTGAATTTAAAATTAAAAGAGTTTTCAATAATCATAAAAATTATAAAATTATTAATATATAAAAATAAAAATAAGATTTAAATTTATAATATAATTGAAAAGTAACAAATGTCTAAAAGATTTTAAGTTTAGAATTTTTATTATGATTAATAAAATTAAAATAAATCAAAGAATATTTTTAAAACTAAAAAAAAATTTATATATGTATATCTTTTAGCAAATTATTGAACGGTATAAGAGTTCGAATCACAAATTAGACTGTCTAAAAAAATATATTAAAAAACTAATTAAACCATTTAATAATTTAAAAATAATTAATTATTTGATTCGGTTTGATTTGGATTTAGCAATTTGAGTGGCTTGGCGGATTTTTTGAACACCCATATTTGCATGTTTCTAAATTTTAAGCTTAGTTTAAATTAAATAATTATTAAAGTAGGATTATTCTTATTAGTTCCTCCGAGCTTTAAAACCTCTTTTTTTATCCTTAAATTTTGAATTTGTCTTGTTTATACATTTTTGTAAGAATTTTTGTTAAAATAAGATGGAAAAATAGAAAAATTAAATGTGATTATGTGATTTTTATATGTTTATTTTTAATAAGAATTCAAACAGAAATGTAAGGCGATTGCATTTTTTTCTTTTTTTTTTAATATGATTTTAACAGAAATTACAATATAAGGGGTTAAGTAGAAACAATTTAAAGTTAAGAAGATAAAGTGAGAATTTTAAAATTTAGGATCTAAATTAGAAATGATCTTAAAATTCAAAGAGTATTAGTGATAATAATCTATTAAATTATCAAAACTTGATATAGGTTTTAGAGGTCATTTTAATATAATTTTTTTTTATTCTTTACTGTATTTTTTTTATTTTTCTTATTTAGAAAAAAATAAAATACAATTTTAAATGTTGCGTCCTTTTTAGTTATATTCATATATAGGTTATGTTGTAGTGATATAACTTGTGACCCATTTTACACTTCATGTAAATTAAAACCAAATATAATACGCACTATCTTACATTTTATACTTCATGTAATATAGTGGATGTTTCTAAATATTACCTTTACTTTTAAAAAATACATAAAATTTACAGAATTTGACCTAGCAAAAACAAATTACAGAATTTGAAACAATTGCGATACTTTAAAAGAGAGTTATATTGGAAGAGGATTTATTTCATACCATGCTCTGAAATTCTCAAAATTGTTTGTTTGTTTTTTTTTTTCTTTTTTTTTTTTGTGTGGCTGAAATTTTCTTCAGAAATGAAAACTTCGAATTCTAAACTCGTAAACCTTTATTTTTTTTTTTATGTAAATGACTTCCTTTTTATTTCATTTTCTTGGTCGTTTTGTTTATTTTTTTTTTGTTTTTTTTTTTTTTTTTTATATATATATATATATATATATATATATATATATATAGATATAACCATTGGTGTAGTGTAACTTTTACGTAGTAGATGCACATGAAAAGTGCAAAACCCAATATGGTCTTTACCCTACCCTTAAGGTTACATAACCAAAATTCGATGCACATATGTCGGCCAAATTGGTGCAATAAAAGTAATAACGGAAGGTTGTGACTCATGCTTATGAAAAGCAGCATCAGGACTATACGAATCTATGCGATTATATATTTAATTACTTTTTTCAAACAAAAAAATAAAAAATAAAAAAAAAACAACAAAACAACAAAAGAAAACTATTTAGCCAACGAGATCTTATAACATTTTGGGTCTCAAAAGCACTTCAATGCTACCAAATATTGCTAAATATATAAGCAATCAACATTTACAACCATCTCATAACAAGTAGGGTTAAAGCGTGATAATAGGTATAGAAAACTAGAAAAACTAGATGAAACATTAAAACTTTTATATAGGAGTATTTTATGCATAATTTGAACCGTTAAATCACATTAAAATTATATTATATATAAAGAAAATAAATTTAACATAATTTGATTAAGATCTAACAACGCAGTATCTACAAAGTTCTAATTTTTTTCATACCCTACTTACGAATTCATTTTATAACGATAGTCGCTAAGGTCGTGTGCACTTCTCCTCAAAACATGATCCGCCTTTTATGATAAGCTCATTATCTCCCATCTCTACATAATAACACATGCATATTGCATTAAGTGTTAACATTGAACTACATAGTATACACATACAATACAATCATAACTTCAATATATATAACAAATAAATGTCAATTGACTTGGGGATTTTTTTATTTTTTTTCGATCAAACTTGAAGTGGGATATAAGTGAACAGCAATTTCATATAATGAATGCGTGGGGTCAATTCAGAGTAGTGGTTGGTTGGTCTGTTGGTCACATCAATTAAAACACAATAAACAAAAATGGGAAAAAATAGAGAAGAAGGAATTCTCCCCACCCACCAGTAGTTGCTTTGGCTGTGCATTATATTCCAGGTTCCACCACCTCCTGACACTTCCCTCAGATATGCCTCATCCTTTTCCCCCAACTTCTTTCATTGCTTTCCTTGAATTTACCTCATTGTCCTTAATTCACACTCTTTATTACTCACTTCTCCTGCTTTGTTCTTAAAACCTTTTTATAAAGGAATTAGGTGGTAATGTATAAAGGACAATAAATAAAAAAAACAAAAAATTATGACACCTTTTCTTTTGTGAATGGTGATATATAATATGGAGACATTTTTTTAGGGCGACAAAAGAATTTATGTCTAGTACAATTTTGAACTGTCGGATTAATCTACAAGTATAAAAAATAACTTACATAATATAAAAGATAATCGGTAAAATATTAGTGCAAAAAGAAAAATTTAAAAATATTGACAGCAATAAAATAGTGTTATCTGTTTGATTAATTTTATGAAACTCATTATAAAAAATTTTAATTATGATTATTATTAGTTGATGTGCTGACTTTTTTATTTAATAATTATAATATTGTAATTTTTAAATTATTTAGAGAAATAAAAAAAAATTATTTCCACAACTTATAAAGTTTAATAATTTTAACAAAAATCAAGTAAAAAATTAAAATTAAAATTATGTATTAGAATATAAAATAAAATAATATATTAAATATGTCATTTTATAAGTTTTTATAACAATATAATTTAAAGGTTTACGATTTAGAGATGTTATGATCTGTTTTGTTTATCTTTCTATATTACTAAGAGAGTTTCTACCGTAGAACTAAAAAAAATAGATTATTGATAATTTTATTTTTTTTAATCATCAGATATGTATTAAAAACTGTCTGTTATGCATATTTTTTTAATCTCATTTGATTTTGACTAGATTTAACGGTCAAAAAATTAGTCCTACCGATATGATGACCTACCGGAGACAGTCCCACTAACTAAGAGAGAAAAACGTTTCCAAACGAATTCTTTCACGAAAAATTTCACACGCTAATAAAATGCGCGCAACGTTTAACATTTTTTTTTTTTTTTAGATTCTTTCTTTGTTTTTTACTTTAGATATTTTTTCTACTTTTGTCTTTATCTTTTTATATTTTTTTTTCTAACAATTTCTATAAGGTTTTTTTTTCTATCTTTTGCTTTAAATCTTTTTCCCATTTTTATTTTTATTTCTTTTATCTTTTTTGTTTCTTTTCTTTTTTTAAACAATTTATATAACTGTTATTTTAAGTGAGTTGTATGCGTAGATCACACATTTTTTTACTAGTATATTACATTAGGAAAAAGAAAACTTCACATGAAAAAGGATAAATTACACGTTTTATTCTCGAATTATAGGCCTTGTCAGAAAATGTCCCCAAACTTTAACTTTAGCTTTTTTTTTTTTTTTTTTTTTTTTTTCTCCTGTACTTCATCAACTCTTGCAAATTTTCTCAATCAACTAAAATTTGGGCAAAAAATGTCACGTGAAATGTAAAAACTAATAAAAAAAACTCTTCATGTTAAGATTTTTAATGGATATAACATGTATCACACAAATAATGAGTGTCATTGAAGCGTTTTTAGTACACAATTACTCTATTAGCTCTTACTCGTTTAGTCACATTGAAGTACAATTACGTAGTAGGAGTTGTCATTCTTTTAAATACACCAACTTATCTTAATTTACTTGACTTAAGAAACATTAGAGGTTTATCAATGGCGGCCAACATTAATAACAAAAGTAAGAATTTAACAGAGAAAAATTTGCAAGGGTTGCTGAAGTTCAGGAGAAAAAAGTTAAAATTAAAGTTAATAGAGCATTTTGTGATAAGCCATATAATTCGAGAGAAAATGTGTAATTTATCTTAAAAAGAAAGAAATGAGATAATTGCTTACGTAGAGAATATCTATGTATAGATAAACAATTAAGGATAAAAGTTAACAAAAAATAAAATAAAATAAATAAAATAAGAAAATAGCATGAAGGAATAGATAGAGGTGTCAAACATCACGGCACGTCCGACCTCAAGCTCATGGCAAGCCTGGGCCGTACCTGGTACGACCCTGCACAGTGAAGGATCGTGCCAAAGCCAGTCATGAAGAGAAACTCTCAGGCCTAGAACTGGACTTGGGCTGGGTTGCAGGCCTTCACGGGCTAGATCCGGGCTTGGGCTGGGTCGCGGGCCTTCATGGGGTAGGGGCGAGCTTGGGTTGCAGGCTGAGAAGCCACGACCTAGCCTTAGCCCATCAAATGTGACGGGCTGGCACGGCCCATAACAGTACCGTACTGGACCGTGCCAAATCTGACACTATTATGGGATGGGCCGGGCCGTCCATGGATGGCCCAACCCATTTGACACCTCTAGAATAGACAATGCCAAGGAAAAGGTGAAAAAGATGAGTGGACAGTTGCAAGAAAGTACTTGAAAGTAAATAAAAGCTCAACGTAGGGGTATCTTCATCAAAATAAGTGCAACATGATTTGTGTAGAAGTGCACAAAGCCCTTAGCTCCACTTCTTGTGCCCTAGTTACCAAACTTACAATCGAAAGTACCATCCACTTGGTCTGGCTTAGCTTACTCTTAATTAAGGGCCGTTTGGATTGACTTAAAAAAATTGATTTTGCTTTATTTAAGGTGTATTCATTTACACAACTCAAGTCATGACTTGAGTTATGTACGTGAAAGAAAAATACTGTAGTAAAAAAATGAATTTAAATTTATGTGAGAGAAAATATTGTAATAATATATCTTGAGTCATGACTTGAATCAGTAAATGAACAAGGCCTTAGTCTAAAAGTTGCTTTTGGATAAACAACCTTAAAGTGCTTTTGGCTTTTTTAAGCACTTTTGAAACATAAACAACGTTAAAGTGCTTTTGGCTTTTTTAAGCACTTTTGAAACAAGCCATCTCCTTGGTGCTTATGAAAAAAATGCTCATGAAAAGCTTTTTTATTTTTATTTTTAACCTTTTATTTGTGAACAATAAATTAAATATCTCATTCATTTCTTTTTATTACATTACTTTTAATAACAAGAAGTGCTTTTGACTTTTTTATTCAAATAGGTTCAAAAGCTTTTCTTAGATATAAAAGTACTTTGTAAAGCACTATCCAAACACTAATAAAAAACATCAACTTATGCTTATCTTTTTCTACTACTTAAAAGTACAAACACAAGCTATCCCAAACAAGCCCTAACGTACTTTTGTACAATGTTAATAATAAAGAAGAAAAAACAAAATACTAAAGATAAATTATGGTAGGACCTCAAAAAAAAAATTATATATTTTATTTTTCATGCATCAAAATCTATGTCATAAATTATCTATTCTATATTTTTTATTTTAAAGTAATTTTGATCAGATTTAATAATAAAAAATATACACTATCAGTAGAAGACCTTACCGTAAAAGAATCACGAGAAAATAGAAGGAGCTTTATCATTTTTCTTTCTCTTTTCTTTTCTCACGCTTAGAACTTCATACAAATAAAAAGATAATATATGATTTATTTCAACATGCTAATTTGAATACTACTTATTTTGTCAAATACTTCCCTACTTATTTAGAAAGTTAAAGATTAAAAATAGTGAGATTATGTTATCCCAAGAATTGCTATTCAAGAGAGGGTGAATTGGGTTTTTAGAACTTTTTGAAAAACAATCAATAAATATTGAAAAGTTAGCTCTAATCACGAACAAATAAGACTAGATGAACAAAATACTAATGAATAAACGATCAAACAAGAATATGATATTAACAAAACCATAATCAATGACAAAATGTAAGAACACTCTATAAAACAAAATCACAAGGTACACAATTGTAACACCCACATAGTCTAACCTTAAAGTTACCTAGTTATGCTAGGTGCCATTACTCTTTTAAAACTTGTTTCTAACTTATTTTGAGTTTTCTTTTGATTGGTAATATTAAAATGTGGGACAAATTTGAACTTTTTAACACTTTCTTTGTACAACGGTACAAAAACATGATTTTAGTATTTCTTTTAACTGATGTCATATACAATATAATACATATCTTAAAAATAGATTCGATAGTTCTTACATTCAAAAAATAAGTGCATAGTACATAGTTAGTAACTTAGGGTCTCAAACAGGTCACATCGTCCATATACAAAAGTTCTGGTACTAAGGATGATGCCAACCAACCACCAAAATAATGTACATCTAATGTCAGGATGTGTCTTCATCTGCATCACCAAAAATAAGTTAGCTAAAACCCAATAAGTTGAATAAATGCATGAATACGTAATTTGAACATATAACATCACATCTTAACTTCAGCCTTTTCTATTGTTCCATTTCCATTAGTATATTATTAAATATTCACTTTGTTACCTTTTATTTCATCACTTGTACACATAATTGTCGTGGCTATATCGTTTTCTTTTCTTATGGATCTTGTAGCCATTATTAATAGCATCATGTGTCTCCCAGAGATTTAGTGGTCCCAAACCTTATGGCCTTCATAATGATTATCATATGTCTCCTAGTGACTTAGTGGTCCCAGACCTTGTGGCAAAATAAATATCATATGTCTCCCAGAGGCTAAGTGGTCCCAGATCTTATGGCCAAATCATTATCATGTGTGTCCCAGGGATTTTGTGCATGGTCCTTAATATCCCCATCGGGATTGTTTTAGCCTCATTACTATTCACCACAAATTATCACTCATTTTTGTTACTTTGGTGAATGTTTATCAACCCATTCCTTATATAGCATTTTCTTGTATTTTGTACCATGTACATACTTTATGCATTATACATATACATCACATAATCAAGTATCACATATGTTCTATGCACAATAATTATGGGGATACAAGTGATATTCTACTTATCTCGCACCGTATGACAGAAAGTATGATTTCAGGGTTCCTCTTGGTAGATCCGATGTGAACAATTGTAATGTTAGGTATTTAAATGTACTATCATTAGTTTTTTGATTAATTACTTTGTGTCTTATAAAATAACTCAAAATATAGCCTAAAATGACTCAACGAATTACACTTTTCATTTAAAGCCTCTAAAAACACCCTTTTCCTAAATTTTCCTTAACTTATATATTTTACTTAATAAAATACTATCAAAAAGAATCATTTGGGTGAACATAGCAAATTTTGGTAAAATATGTCAAAAATGTCCAATTCAAACTTAAAACAGCTTAAAATGGCTCAAAAACCTATTTTCGACGCATTCTAGGCTTAACCGTGTGCGCAGGTGGGCACCAGGGCACCAACCGTGCACACACAGCATGCATAGGGTGTTCGATAGCACGCACAGGGCATACATGGTGGCCAACACCCCATGCTATGCTTACAGGGGCTGCCAGTGCCCACAACATGTAGCATGGTGGCCCAGCCACCCCAAAATGGCCTAAATGGCATCTAAACCCCTCAAACCATTTTTTAAATTTTTTTCCTGAGTTTTCCCCACATTTTAACACTCCTCGAAGCTTAGAATAACCAAAGATAACATACAAATAAAATCAAAAACCCAAAACATACACAACTTCCAAATTCACCCTAAAATCACCACTCATCATGTGTTTCTCAAACTTTCTAGGGAAAAGCCTTAATTCCCACTTTCTACTTCAACTTATTATGATTTAATTCATTAAATAACATTTGAATCATACCAAAGAGCATCCAAATAACCTGCAATTTAAAGGAAATTACATTAAAAACAAGGGAACTTAAAGAAATCCCACCTTTGTGAACCAAATCAATCTTTTCACTTGTAAACTTCACTTTCTTCACCTCCAATTCAAATGATTATAGCTCCTAAATCTCTTATGAACCCTTGGAACAGACCCTAAAACAATCCCAAAAGATTAGAATATGAATTCATCAGCAACCTTGAGAGAAACTAAACTAGAATCACAAAATTCATCTTACCTTATCCTAATTTCAGTCTCTTGGTGTTATGATCAATCCTTCATCAAACCACTTGGAATGGATTTGGTTTTCTTAAGAAATGCCTGGATAACAGTTTGAAATCAGAGGAGGGTCGGACTAGAAGGTTTTGGGCCTGATTACTCCTCACCTTCTTGCTTAATACTTTAAAGAGACAAGTAGGCACCTTAATTACTTAACCATGAAGTACTCTCCTCTCCTCTAAGTAGAGTATCACCTTAAGTAGCTCTCTCACCACCTTCTGTTGCACACAATACTCACACAAATTCCCAAAGTATGAGCTAGGTCTTAACTAATCATTTGACTTACCAAATTTGGTGTTTGTGCGTGCACCGAAATTTCGGTATGTGAGAAATCTTAACTTTACATCTCACATACTTTTCATTCAATTTTAAACATCTAACACAATCACTTTCTATTTCATTCTTACCCTAATTATTAGGATCCATAATTCCTTTAGAACCCTAATAAAATTTCAGTTTGACTCCACAAACTTGAATGCCAAAATATGCTTAATTTAGGGCTTCTAAAGTAACACGATCATTAAACCCTTATCGTCATCCCATTCTTAACCCCATTTCAACCTTAGAATCACCTTAAGTAAT
Source organism: Morus alba (assembly GCA_012066045.3). NCBI lineage: Eukaryota > Viridiplantae > Streptophyta > Magnoliopsida > Rosales > Moraceae > Morus > Morus alba. Next base: position 18,118,992 of record CP050226.2, on the reverse strand, counting down.
CTCTTGGCTTATTAACTAAATTCCAAATCTTACCACACATCACACCAATGTGCACATTTTCACTAAACTTACCTTAAAACCCATGTTAGGACTCCACATTTTACTTTTTACTTAGAAATTCTTGTAAATCATTAAATAACAAGTTTTTGTCCACTACCCAACTTATCGGATCCTTCTCTGTATAATGAACACACCAAACATATGATTTACTTCAATTTACAATGTACACCATTATGATACATGAATGCATATAGAATAACTAAATGTTCATGTATCATATGCATGATGCTAAAATGTCATAAAATGCATTAGCCAACTAGTATGTGATAAATTCTGGGTATCACAACAATATACTACACAAATAAAAAAAGGAGATAAGGTTAGAGAGAGTGCAAACACTATTTATAGTGGTTCGGCTATAAGCCTACATCCACTGTTATTGAGCAAATCGCAACCTTGCTTCTTCTACTATCTCGATTGACTTTCGGTCCGTTCACACCAAGTATAAACTTGGGAATTTATTTCCCAAGGTTCATCATACCTATTACAACCGCTAAGTTTTAACAAAGGATGTTGACCTATCCTATCTCACTAAATTTATAAAAGGGATTGACAACCTAAAACTTTGGCGGAATAATGAAATATGTATAGCTTGATCACTCAAGAAATCTCATTCATCTTTATTTGATTACAAGTAAGGCACTAGGAGATGTTTTTCACACTAAAGTAAGAATAACATCAAGTTTGGCTCAAAGTGTGTATTGAAAGCTCAATATAAAAGAAAATTAATGCAATTTGAGTTCAAAGATGTTTGGATACTATTTGAAGCTATTAGAAATGTTCAACGAGCATTTGGACAAGAAAAGACCACTTAAGTATCAAAAACTACGAAATAGAACCGTTTAAACTCGACTCTAACAACTAGTTTCAACTAGCCATTAGGCACATCCAGTTAACTAGACCGCCACTGCATAATCATTAAATGTGTCTTTATAGGAAGGCTTAAAAATTACTTTAAAACAATTTTTGGACACAAGCCTCCTTTTAACCTTATAAAACATCATGTAATTTTTTATAATTTTTAAAATTCATTTAGATCTAAAACTGTCGCTCGAAATAATTTCAGAAACAGATTTTAGTGCAAAACTTTGAGCTAAAGTAATGAGACCGTTTTGAGATATTTAGGCAATATGTCATAGTTTTTAAGGTTGGATTGACTTTTGCCATAAGCACTAAAATTATTACAAAATATATCACAGTAATATTATTTAAGTTTTGTGTACTGAGTAAAATTATACTTATATTTTTATGTATTTCATTTAGTATCTTTAGATTTTGTGAGAGTTTTGTGATTTTTCATGTATATATATTTGTAGTTTTTATAGATTTTACAATTTTTAAGTATTTTTGGTTGTGACATTCTCTCTAATAATTTATGTTTACTGGCATATATCAATCTAAACCTAAAACTTGTGGTATTTTTGTAAAGTGCTCGACAATTTTTGCTAAGTGCCGAAACATTAAAAATACAAGACTAAAATAGTATAAATAAACCTATGTGAGCAAGTCTTGTACATTATTTCTTCAAGCTCTAAAAAGCTTTGAATTTGAGAGTACTTTTCACTTTTTTTTAACAATCTTTCTTGAGTAATCAATAATCTTGAACATTTTAAGCATAAAACAAATTCAAGAAAAATATTAATAAATAATCAATCACTTTATTTGTTTTCATCAAGTCATCATTAATTAATTTAACGAAACGTTGGGGCCAAAAGATTATTCAGGAGTTTCTTGACTTTTCAATTTTTTAAGATCAAATGCTTGTATTTTTTTAAGAGACAATAAGATAAATATCACTTAGAGTGCATGGATATGGATTTTTACCTATTACTCTTGACTAATATCCTTTTTAGTTAAATAACTATATTAGTCAAAAGGTTATTAATAAAAAGTAAATGGTAAAAATTCAAACTCATACACTTTAAGAATAAGATCAATAATTTTCTCTCTTTTATTTTTAACTCATTGTCCCAATCTATTTACTTGAGCTCATTAGCGCCTCGTTTCGTGCTCGTGTCGACGCATTTAATAATCGTATCTGGTTGTGTTACCGTGCTTATTATGATTTATAATATTCAAGCTACAATTAATTTATATTTGTGCGGTGCCCTTTAATGTGCTTATACTGTAATCACGCCTAATAAAAAATTATAAATAAACCGGAGAATAAAATATTGAATAAAGTAAGAATTTTAATTTTATGTGGAAACTCGAAACAAAGCATTTTATCCTATACCGTTGAAAATCTTACTTAGAAACAATTCTAATAAGATAAAATTTTGTTAAAAGAATAGTTTATCACAAGTTTCATAAGAAAATGATTAGCAAAAACACATAATAGGAAAGCAATAGTGTTGTGCCACTGTTACGCCGTTTATCGTGATTATGTCGAATTTAAGACTATATTTAGTTGGAGGTAAGGAATAGATATGATGTTTGGTTGGTTTGAATACAAAGAATAGCCATTCCAAATGAAAAGGCTTTTCTATCATTTGGTTGAATCATCATTCCTCCCATGCGTGGATGAAAAAGTCATTCCATTGTATTTTTTTTTTTCTAAACTTGCCTTTTTATCATTTTTTTTACTCCACCACCTCATCTATCCTCAATCTCAGCCAATGCTAGGTCAGTTGAACCACGCCAACAACTTGCCAACTGAGCACTGCCATTTTTTCCATTGTTACTCATACCGGCCATTTTCTAGACCCGCGATTGCCCACTACCCAGACTCATGTTACGCAACGCCAACCTCGCTTAACACCATCCTCACTCTTAGCATCGGCCTCACCCCCAGAGTCCTCCTCGTTCGCAACACTGCCCTTGCCCCCTGAGCCATCCTTGGTCACAGCGCCTTCCTTGCCCTCATAGCCTTACTCACCCCTAAAGCCTTCTAAGGGTAATTTTTGTCAAATTAACCAAAAATGATTGTATTCGATTTCATCAGTGGTGGAGCCAGGATAAAATTTTGGTGGGGTATAAAGCATATTTTACAACAAATAAATAGAACAACAGTAAATATAAAAATATTACCTTAGTATTTCTTAAAAACTATAAAATGTAATACAATTGCCTTCGTTAAGTTTTCATATTTTGAAAGCGTTACATAATAACTTCATTATCAATATGATCAACAATTACTTTTTCAATGTGTACAACCAAAATGTCATTCATCCATTAATCTCATATTTGATTGAGTAGTCGATTCTTCACAATATTCATAGCAAAAATACCCTCTCAACAGTAGCAGTAGCAACATGTAAAATCAGTGCTAAAGTTAACAACTAATAAACCAATGGATATACCAAATTTTTTCTTGTCTCGATTATTTTTTGTGCAAGTTCACTAATGCCTTTCAATTCTATGAATGCCTTACTTGAACGCATATCAATGACATAAGTTTTAAGTTGATTATCAAGTGTTATGAGTTCTACCGTAGAAAAATCATCTTCATACTACTCAACAAGTTGAATCAACCTTTTCTTGTCAAAAGAAGAGAATAAATCAATGGGAGACAAAAACACCATACAAAGAAGCAATTCAGTATTTACCTTATTGAAACGATATTGATATTTAACTCTCGAAGTTACATATCAATGACTGAATAAAATAACTCCATACGAAAATGATGCAAATTGGTAATTTCTTGAGTTTTGCGTCTTGATCTACCTCGAGGTATAAAAATATCATCCATGTTGGGAATTCTAATGTTGTTTTTTTCACAAAATGAAGAGACTTGATAAAAAAAGAATCCCATCCATTATCCCCCATCATTTGGAATTGTTGTTTGTGTACCAAGCTCATAACATTCAAAATATCCTAATCCTTTCTCTCTAATGCTACTGATAATTCATTTGTCACTCCTAATATGTTTCTCAACAAATGTAGACTAAATATGAAATCAAACGATTGCATGAATTTTAGTAAATGGTTTGCTTCACATCTTTGTTCAGAATTTGATCCATCATCAACAATTATCTCAAGAATGGGAGTTATAGATGAGAACATGATAATCAAACTAATTAAAGTACCATAATGTGAACCCCAACGAGTATCTCCAAAACGTTTGAGAGAAGTATGTTGATTTAGACCACGTCCGCTTGAAATCTTGCCATTTTGAAGTGCTTCAACAATTATTGTAGCTTGTTTATCTTGAATAATATTAGAACATTTAGTTGAGGCTCCAACAATGCTCACCATGCTAGCAATTGAACTAAAGAGTGATGCAATTGAATGTGCTTTTTTGCCTAAGCTACAAGAGCTAATTGAAGTTGATGAGCAAAATAATGAATGTAAAATGTACGTGGGTTCTCCTTCAGAATAAATGCTTTAAGACCGTTGAACTTACCTTGCATGTTACTTGCTCCATCATAACCTTGTCCCCGTAGTCTTGATATGCTTAATCTGTATCTTGAAAATAATTTATCAATTGTAGACTTAAGTGAGAGAGCTGTGGTACTAGCAACATGTTCCATACCTATAAAACGTTCAATTACTTGCCCTTTTTTATCCACATAACGCAACACAACATCCTTCTGCTCCTTTGTTGAGATGTCACGAGATTCATCAACAAGAATAGAAAATAGAGCATTTCTAATATCTTTAATGATAATATTGACAGTTTCAACTGCAACAGCATTTACAATGTCTTTTTGAATATCAGGTGATGTTAATTTCATATTTTTAGGAACATTCTTCAATGTAACACCTTTAACTTCATCATTGTGAGAAGCTAGAAATTGCAAAAGCTCTAGAAAGTTACCTTGATTGCTTGAGTCGTTAGATTCATCATGACCACGAAATGCGAGCCCTTGTTGTAAAAGAAATCATACACTATCCATTGATGCATTCAAACGATTTCGATATTCTTTTTGAGCTTGTTTTGATTGCTTGGAAATAATTGTTTCAATATGTTGCTTTTGGTTCATCAAGGCTTCACAATTCCTCCATGCTTGGTTGTGTAAGCTACTCGGGTCTCCAACATGAGTTTGAAATCTTTCTTTCTTTTTCCAATTTGAAAAGCCTTCACTAACGAAAGAATCACTACCCGAAATAATTGGTTTGAAAAGATAACACAGAGAAAACGCTGCGTCTTTTGTTATGCTATATTCCAACAAATTAAGATATTCTTCAAACCAAACATGGTTGAATTTTCTTAATGCTTGCCCACATTTACTTAAAGGAAAATCATAACTTCAAGGCTCACAAGGACCCCTTGCATATACGCTCTTCGAACTTGACCTCGAACATTAGGATTATAATCCAAAATTGGAGTTCTTAACCCCAAATCTGTTAGAAGATCTATCAAGTTGATTTCCATGCTACATGATTTAGTACTGTCATCATTTTTTCTTTCTGGAAATGGAGGCTCTAATTTTCTTTTGAAATATTTCTTCATTACTATTTCAAAAGAATATTTAAGAAACTACAAGAAAGTAAAAACACAAAGATAAGCACTCAAAATCTTTAATTAATCATGGGAAATAGGAACTAAATTAATTTATTATAAAAAATAAAATTCCAGGTTATAATTTATAAAGTAGACGAATTATTACTACAAGCATGAATTTGCAAAGCTTGTACTGTAAACATAGTAAAGGACAAAAGACACATTATCTACAAAGCTTTTATGAGCTACAGACAAAGCCTCAAATGCCCATGAATCTTAAAAAAAAAATAAAAAAGAGAGAAAACTCTTGAACTTTTTGATAAAGGAAGTAGGCACAAAGTGCAAAATAAATAAAAGAATAGAAGACAAACCTGAGTAGTAGTGGGCGTGGTGGGCTAACAGCAGTCTTTCAATCCTCAAGTAGACATTGCTTATTGAGAGAAGACGAAAAGAATAGTAGAGTGGAGAGAGAAAAGACAAATAAATAGTTTTTAATTCAATTTGTGTGAAGACAAAATAAAAAAAAATACAAATAAAAATAATATTTTTTAAAAATTATACTAAAAAAAATTAATACATAACTTCCGCAAGAGCACGTGAAGGACTTGCCTCCGCCGCTGCATTTCATAGTATTTTTAAAACTATAACACTATAACAAAATAAATAAATCACCTTTTTATATGTATATTTTACTCCAATATCATTCTTATTCTAATTCACATTTATATTATCATTATTATTTTCTCACTGCAATTAAATGAACGCTAAGTGCCCTTAACGTGAAGATGAGTTGCCTCCTAAAGTAACAAAGGCCGAGCTGACTTAGCTTAATGGCTTGCTTGCCAACTTGCAGTCGACCCCAATAATTTTTCATAAGCGGTCTTAAATCCACCCACTTGATCGTACGCACTTGGACGTGTGAGATTGTATATTATGAAAATAATTATGCAATCTCTTATACGTGTGAGATTGCTGAGATTTGAACCGACAAAGTTGGTAGGTCCGCTACTAGCAGTAGATGATGCCAAACTTGTACGATTCCCTTACCTCAAAAAAAAAAAAAAAAAAAAAAAAAAAAAAAAAAAGCTTGTGCAAAGCAAATTAATTGAACATCTTTCTTCTCCCTTTTTCCCCTGAAATATAAACAATTCACAATGCACCAAAAAAAGTTGACAACAATAGTACATACTTGGCATTATACTCTCTCCACATTTTCATTTTACTCTCTCCGGAAAATAATTAAGGGAAATAATAGAAAATAGGTCAATATGAAAAGGTAAAAAAAGTATATAGGTTAATTTTTAATTATAGAAATTAATAGGTTATAATTTGTCAAGTTATAGTTCATAACTAAATAAGTTATGGATAATTATAGACAATAACTTGTTAAGTTATGATTCATAACCAGATAAGTTATGGACGAAAATAGTAATTTAGCATATTTATTAACTTATGTAAAGTATTAATCTATTAATTTTAATTCATCTCAAATTTTAACCTTTTTTTTTTCCTCCCAATAATTAAAATTTGAGTGACGATTATCCATTTCAAACACGCATTTTCTCCCATCTTATAATTTCTTTTTCCCACAAAAAAAAAAAGTTTTCAACAAGATAACAAATAACCAGGTTGTTTGTTGTTTGTTGTTGTTGAACAAAGCGTGCATGGGTTGTCACGTCCGAAATGAATAATCCCCTAGGAAGAAAACAAACCCACATATAGAAGTTTGTATTGGAGAAAATTATGGCATGCATAGACTTCGATAAAAACTGAATTATTGGCTGGAAGGCCATTTATTCGGCTGTGGAGATCACACAACATGAGAGAATAATGTTGCTCATGGGACTTGCAATAATCTTTTCTTTTTGTTTTTTATTTTATTTGTGGTTATATTATTGTATGAATACAAAGCTGCAACAACGTAAAAGACAAGTCTTAGATGAGTAAGTGGTTGTGTTTAGAATTGATCTTATTTTTATTTATTATGTTTTTTAAAAAATAAAAAATAAAAACGTTTTTGAAACGATATTTGCGTAATAAAAATAAAAAATTAAAAAATAAAATTTTAATTTAGTGTAAAATAAAAGATAAATGAAAAATAATTTTTAATTATTTTTTATTTTTTGTTTTTATTTTCTCTTCTCAAGCTCAAGAGAGAAACATTAATAAATTTTTTATATTAAAAATAATCTCTGCATGAAATTATTAAATATATTTTTAAAAATAATTTTTATTTAAAATTAAAAATATTTTTATTTTTATTTTTATATAAAAAAATAAAATTAATTTAGAATGAATTTCCCTAATATTTTTAAATATCCTAGACACCACTATGACTGGAAGACAAATATCCTAGACACTACTACTAAATGACTGGAAGGAGAACGATGAAAGCCTGAGCTCAGCTGCTATGGAACTGCATTGTCGGCTTAAAAATCTCTCTCTCATTATATCTCACGTATGCATCTCGGCTGCTATGGAACTGCATTGCCGGCTTCAACTTACATTTGTTGAAAATGGTTCATTCTCCGTTGGAGCGTTTTAACTCTTGTGCCCGTTTTATTTATGATTTGAATTTTATGAGAGAAAATATTATAAAAAAATTTAAATAATAATTTAAATTTATAAAATAAGTAGATTTAAATTTTATTTATTTGATCGATTTGAATTTAAAATTTAAATTTTATTACAGTACAAATTTTTTAAAAATAATCACATTTAATTTTTTTATTATAATAAAAAGTTATCACATAAAATTACATCTCAACTCAAATTAAAAACTTAAATCGGTGAATTAAACGGGCCTTTAATCTCTTATCTAAAATGTACGTTTTTAATCATTAGATTTAATAACAAACATATCAAAACAAAAAAATATATAGAATAAATAATTTTTCATACAAATTTAGTGGCAAAAAAGTTAAAACCAAGTGAGATTGCATTTTTCTAGGTCTTTGCTGTAGGAATCTCCTAATAAAATATTTAGAAGATGTCTCATTGTGTCTTGTTATTTATACATGTATATATTTTATTTTAATATGATTTTAGTTAGATAAAAAATACATTATTAATAAAAAAAACTTTATACTAGAAAATTCTCTTAAAATTTTGTTTTTATATCATAATTAGAGAAATTATGTAATAATTCCACAAGTGACCTTACCATCAATTATATTCAAATCCCATTACTACAAATCCAAAAGAAAATGAAAACTTCACATTTAATAGTGGTAAAAGTATTTTCTTTTACTTTTTTTATTTTTTATGAAATTTTATATAAATTTAACGGATAAAAAATTTAATATTAAGACTCCGTTTATTTAGTTAATTTGAGTTTAGAATTTGAGTTTTGTTATAGTAAAAAATTTTTATAAATAATCACATTTAATTTTTTTATTACAATAAAAAATTCTCATATAAAATTATATATTAACTCAAATTAAAAACTCAAATCAACAATCTAAAGTTTAGATTCTAAACGGATTTTAAACATTTTTTTATCAACAAAGACAGCCTGTGCTTTAGTTGTTGCTATAAAATTGCTCGTTACTATTTCCAAAGCAAAGTGATTTTTTTTTTCCTTTCTTTGACCTCTCCCTAGCTATCTACTTGTTATGGGGTTTATCATGCTAGTTAAAAATATAATAATAAAAAAATCATTAACTATTACTGATCAGTTTTTTTTTTTTTGATAATTTATTACTGATCAGTTTTATCTTTTTTAATTAATTTCTTTTTCTCTCAACTGTCTTGTCTGACTGTCTTTTCTCAAGTGCCCTAGGCTTCCCTACTGGCCATAAACAAACTTTGCAGGCTTTTCTTGTCAGATATATTTGTTGTGTGAGGTATCTGCCAAAGATTATAAAAGAGAACCCGCACAAGTCCCTGCAAAAAGCTTTTTTACAAAACTTTCTCTTCAATCTCATCTTATCTCTTGTTCTAATTCTCATACATTGATACAATATACCCAAAAATAAAAAATAAAACATGAGATAGAGATAAAACACCAATCAAATTAAAAGCAAACTTAAAGGGGAAAAACCACCTCTTTAAGTTTAAGGCTTTAACTCTCTCTCTCTCTCTCTGTCTCTCTCTCTCTTTTTTCTCTCTCTTTCTTTGTCTGTCTTTCTCTGACCCTCTCTCCATGGACTTCCATCTGAAGCAATGGAGAAATCAGCAATATGAGTCAGAACAGGAAGAACAAGAACCACAACAACATTCTGCAAAGATACCAAAACTCCTTGATCATCACCAGCAGCAACCCCATCAGATCAAACCAGAACCATCTCCTGTTTCTTCTGCTCTACCTCTGTTTGTACCTGATCATCACCATCAACCCAACAACAAAATCATCACCACCCACTTGTCAGTAGCATTTCCTGATCAATCAACAACAACAATCCCAGTTTCCTCTTCTAGACACCACCCCAGTTAATTATCTTTCCTCTCTTTCTTCACCCTTTTCTTGCTTCACAAAAAAAAAAAAAAAAAAAAAAAGAATTACAAAGTTTCAAAAGTTTCTGTTTCTGGGTTTGTAATAATTTGATTTTTTCTGTCTTTTTTTTTTTTTTTGGAAATGTGTCAGGAATGGGAAGTTATTTCAGCTTGGCCCAATGGCAAGAGCTAGAACTGCAGGCTTTGATATTTAGATACATGTTAGCTGGTGCTGCTGTGCCTCCTGAGCTACTTCAACCCATCAAGAAAAGCTTTAATCTTCTTCATAATCCTCCTTATTTTCTTCACCATCCAACTCTTCAACCTTACCCCCACCATCTTCAGCCTGCGGCTGCCTGTAAGTTATACTCTCTCAAGTACATATTCTTGTAAATATTATGTTATATATTGTTTGTGTCATGTTGTTTGATTTTACAATTATTTTACCATTATTATCTTCAACTAATTAATTACTTTGTTTAACACTAATCATTTCCCCCCTTTTGTGTAACTCGCAATCAATGTCTCATATTCTTTGTTGCATCACGTCCACTACAGACAACATGCATTTCATCATGTTCTATGGAAGTGATAAATTTTTTATTTTTAAATAGTAGAGTCGAGTGTGGAATTACGCTAATCACATCAAAAAATATTTCATTAACTACATTAACACATATACATATAGTACGTATATATGTATATATATATATATATTATATATGATGTTTTGTGTGTTAAAAATGTGGTAGTGTTCCAAACGGGGTATTGGGGAAGGGCGGCGATGGATCCGGAGCCGGGGCGGTGCAGGAGGACAGACGGGAAGAAGTGGAGGTGTTCGAGGGACGTGGTGGTCGGTCAGAAGTACTGCGAGCGACACATGCACCGTGGCAGAAACCGTTCAAGAAAGCCTGTGGAAACCACCACATCCGTCGCCGGCAGAGCTTCTGGCGCCGGAGCTGCTTCCGGCGGCGGAGGAGGAGGAACTTTGAGTTCTAGTTCCGCCACCGCCGCTGGCGGGTCTCCCTTGGGAACTGACTCTGGTGGGACCCATTTTGCCCTTTCAGGGCCATCCTCTTCCATAGATCTCCTTCACCTCAACCGGAGGTAAATAGTTTGACTTTTCTTTTTTGTTTTTTCAATCAACTATTTGTGTTTATGGAATGGGAATTCTGATTGGTACTTGTTTTTCTTTGCTTTGTGATGAAGAAATAACATTTGGTGGTAGTAATATAGTTGAAAAAAGATGTAACAAATTAAATCGTATGCGGATAATTTCCAATTAGGCACATCTTGAGCGTTACAATACGGAAAAAATCATTTTAGTTGATATTATTTTTGTTGCATTTTGAGGTCCAAAGTAAACCTCAATGTATGGCACGTGCGCTAATTTTATCAAAGATCATAATTCATAGAAGACATGTTTAACCCAAAAATAAATAAATAATAACAAAAAAAATAAGAATTAATGAACTTACATATGTTGGGGCTGATTTTGCGGTGGTGGGTGGGGCATAAGGCATTCCACCTTTTTCAGGCTCATTTGTGTCCATCTTATTAAGAAACGAAATGGTACCGCTCGTAGTGGTTAGATAATTCATAATAGATTCTCTTGGCCATGTTCATCAGCAAGTTAAATGTACTTTGCAGGACAGAACGCACATGGGGCAAATATTTTATCAAATCTGAGAAAATCTCTACATTTTGTACAAACTAAGCTCCCAACCGTTGATTTTCCTTTGGTTCTCTTGGCTCTTACCACTTTTTTTTTTTTTTTTTTTTTTGGTGACTTTGTTCCTATGCTATAATTCCCTTTCATGCTTTTGTCCCATGTAGTTCCTCGGACGTAAGTAATAAACGTGAAAGCAAGGACTTGTTTGAACCCCACAACGAGGTCTCCGGCAGTGACGGAAAATCCGGCGGTCATATACTCCGGCATTTCTTTGATGATTGGTCTAGATCGCTTCAAGAACCTGAAAATGCGAGCTCAATGAATTCCTCCACTACTGGCCTTTCTATTTCCATGCCGGGAAATTCGTCTTCTGATGTTTCATTGAAATTGTCCACTGGGGACGGGGATGGGCCGGCCCAACAGGATGGCCATATGGGCCGGGACCATCATCCGCAATTGGGCTGGGCCACGGGATGGGGTGCCAGCCCAATGGCTCCGATGGGTGGGCCTCTCGCGGAGGCCCTAAGGTCATCCAACTCAAATTCCTCTCCCACTAGCGTTCTACATCAGTTGCCTCGTGGGTCTGCCTCCGAGACTTGCATTGTTAGCTCATGAAGATTGTTGATTTATATGATGTGATCATGCGCTTTTTTTTTTTTTTTTAATGGTTTTGATAAGTATAAGTAAAAAAAAAAAAAAGGGTTTAGTGATATTTGATTTCATAAATATCAATCAATGCAAGGAATTATTTCTAAGACAGATTCTAATTGCCATCATTTTCTACTCCTGTTAATAATTTAACACTGTTGTTATTATGAGATCCTGAAGCACTAAGATGATTTTACTCGTTGGTGTCAATTAAGTGGTCTGTAAACTTTTGTTGTTCTTCACGGTATTTTCGGACTAATAGGTTTCATATTATGTCAATTTAAACTTGCTCGTCATGTGAGCGTACCTTTTTAAGAGCTGCTCTAATGTGTAAATTGTAGGACTTTTTTTTTTTTTTTTTTTTTTTTTTATTGGTTACCTTTTTCTTTCACTAAAAAACTGTTTTGTTCCGGGGGTCCTTGGGAACAACGTAGACATTTTCACCTGAATAATTTTTTCATTGAAATTACCGGATGAACATATTTCTATTTTAAATTTTAGCGACCATCATCCATTTTGGATCAGAGTCTAAAGATACAAAATAACAAAATTCAGAAATTAAAACAGTTGAACAATTTAGATCAAATTATCAGTTCTTAAAATGTTTAGACCAGTTATAGAGACCAGTGGTACCAAAACGCCAAGAAATTAATGGAACAACATTGACAACAAAAGTCGAAAGGTGCAAGCACCATATGCCAAAATTAATAAAATCCCAAAATTGGTTACGTAGGTGCTATACAGATTGAGAAATCTAGCCAACTATTCAACATCACACAAATTAAGAAATTACAAAATGAAATATTTGAAATATTTCTACTATACACCTACCGGAGAAATTGGTCGCCTACCTAGTCTGTTTGCCTATTCTTGCTTATGGTTGGAAGATCCAATTATCATACTGAACCTTCATCTTTCGTGGATTCAATTTCGACTGGCTTATCATCGTCTACCAAAGCGTAGACAACCGCTGTCCTGCACGGTGCATAGACGAGGAAAGACTGAGGCCTGTCATCGTACCATCCATCCTGAATCAGCAGAGTCAGAATTTAATACATTAGCTCTATATAATACCGTGCCAAATGACTACAAAAGAGCTGCAGGGAACAAGATTCTCTTACAGAAGTGAAGTATTCAGCGTTGTGATCAAGCCTGTTAAAGCCTCCAAACAATGGATCATCTGAATCCAATACAATCTGGATAAAGAGCACAACAATGTTACACGGAACAAATAACTTTTGAAATATTCAAGAAAAAGCAAAGAATCAGTAACCATCAAGTTAAGAGATAATGGTGATGTATCTCTGCAAGCAACCCAAAAAAAAAAAAAAAAAAAAAGCCTGAAATGATGGAACAACTCAAAAGAACACTCTGGCTTCATGGTGTCCACGACATAATTTAAAGTTGGTTTATGCATTTTTTTTTAAAGATTGTGGCGTCATGATAAGAATTTTCATGAAGATATAAAGCTTGTCTTCAATCAAGCAACAAATGACAGAATTAGGGAAGCAGAAAGAACCAAGTATATTTACCATATGTGGGAACTGTAAGTGCCTAGCCGAAAGCTAAATAGAACATTACCTTGTATTTTCCTGGCTTTAAGCAGCCAACTCGGTAGTCGAAGTAACTGTTAGTCCAATGAAAGTTGAAGACAAAGACGAGGTCTCCCCTTTCAAAGACAATGATCCTGTCTCCTTCATCCTTCCGAGAAATATATTGGTGCTCAGAAGTCATGAACTGCATTGGAAGTCTGACTACTTTATTTTTTCATTCACTGAATAATAACAGAAAAGATACAATTCCATGCAGAGAATGTTTGAAATAACCAATCAATAAAAGTTAATATTATATGCAAGGGCTTCTCAAATATCAAAAAGAAAAAAAAAAATCTAAACAGATATCATAAGAACTTAATATAGAAATTAAAAACGGCCAGTAACCAGATTTTATGGAAGCATTCAGTGGTTATCCAGCCTAGTGGAAATTGAAAACGAGCTAGATTGTACAACAGTATGAACACAAGTAAAAACTTACACCGTACGCTTCTTCAAGGTGCTGCATTGCCTGATCAAACTCTTGCAGTCCATGATATCTTAGGTAATTTGCGTCCCCCTAGGCATGCATAGTAAGAATGGGATATTAGGCTGGTAATTTTATTTGTACAATATGGAGAAATTAAAGTTGCTTGTGGAAGTTGTATTGAATCATAATTCTCATAATCAGAGAAATTAATGTTGCTTGCAGAGCAGCAGAAGTTGTGTTGTATCATGATTCTGATAAATGTATTTGCATAAGATGGAGAGGTTAATGTTGCTTGAAGAAGTCGTGCCGTATCACAATTCAGATAAAACAAGGTACCAGGAATACAAGCATAAGCTTGCACATACCCGATTAATAGTACCACGTGCTAGAGAAATAAGTGACGTGAGAAGCTTACAAGATCAAATCTACGTCGACATTTGTCAAAGCTGAAATTGTTCCCAGGAACTACTTTGCCATTGGGAAGATGTTGGTCAACCCTTGGAAAATCAATCCACTCTTGAGGAAATAACAGTGGAATATAACCAGATGTGAGTTTTGAATGGCAGTTCAATCTAATAATCGCAAGCAAAAGACAATACAACGAGGTGGCCTGATCTTACCAGGGTGTCCAAATTCATTCCCCATGAAATTCAAGTATCCTTCTCCACCTAGTCCCATAGTAATGAGCCTAATCATTTTGTGCAACGCTATTCCACGATCTATAACGGGGGTTGATGGTCGGTCAAGAGCCATGAAGTCATACATGTCCTGAAATATTCAAGGAATATTCAGGTAACTTAATTGACAATATAACCCTTGTAAAACATGTCATATCACTGTTTTCATCTAGAGAGAGAGAGAGAGATGCTCTGCAGGATGCAGGATCCACACACAAAAACAGAAAAATAACTTACAAAACAAGCATGTTGACTGTTACCATGTATGTACGATGGTCCATCTACAATGCTATGTAGTTTGTTTTAACAATGACCTTTTTGATTGAAACATATATGAAATAATAAAGCACAAATTTTCCTGCATTTTAGTTTCCAAGATCTTCTCCTGATGTGCGTGCCTTGATTCAAAAGTCTCCTTTCACGCACCATAAATGCACTTGGCATGCACATACACAGAATTATGCCGTAGTACTTGTGTAAATTCCTTAAACCTGCGGGTGTGTTTGGTTGGGGGAATGGAAAGAAATCAAGGTTCATTCTCATATTTAGTAAGTTTTAGGAAAAGGAATGGCTATTCAAAATGGAATGACTTATGCATCAAATGGGTGAATCATTATTCATTCCTCACATGAGAGGAATGCCCATCCAAAGCTCTTCTAATTTTCTTTTCCATCTTTACCCTTGAATATTAGAATTATAAATATTATTATATTAATATTTATAATATAATTAATATTATATTATAATGTAATTATATCTTATAACATATAATATAATATATTATAATTATATACGTATATTATAATATATCGTATTTAATATTATAATATCTTATATTATGTATTATACATTGTAATTATATTTATCATTATAAATATAATATAATATACAATATAATTGTGATATTGTAATTAATAATAATTATTATAATTATATTTATCATTATAATATAATATAATATAATATAATATAATTGGGATAGTAGTATTTTCTATAAAATTAAATATAATAATTATATATTTTATAAATAATAATATTATATTATATTATGTCATGTTATATTATATGATATAGATGTGATGTTTTCATTAATAATATGATAGTTATAATAAAAATTAGCATTTTATTAGTTTAAATATACAATATTATAATCATAATCAGATATTATAATTTATAATATTATAGTTAAGTATTTATATAATGACAATATAAATTTATATTATAATAGATAATAGATAATATACTATAATTAGAAATTATAATATACTATATTATATATTATAATTATAATATGTTATATTATATTATATTATTACATTTTATAATTATACTATATTTCTAATAATATAATATAGTATAGTTGTAACATTATAATATAAAATAATCACAATTTCATAATTTTATTATATTATATATTATGATTGTATTATACTAATAAATAATTATATAACTATAATTATAATTATATATATTATATCCTTATAATTTTATATATATAATATTAGTTATTAAATGATTATATTAATATATATAATATTAGTTATATTAACATGAGGGGTAATTTTGTCAACATGAAAATATTCATATCTCATTCTATTGCAATTGTAAAAGTAAAATCAAACAAATGAATCATCTTTCATTTCCATTTTATTCCATTATCATTCCCATTTCTACCCCCATTACCATTCCCCACAACAACCAAACGCACCTTAAATATAGGGAACAAGTAACTGTATGTTTAACAGGATGCAACTCAAGACTCATCCATACTGTTGCCTGATAAAATTTGTTAAGCTCACTTCCTTTTTTTTTTTTTTGACCATAATGACCTAAGACAATCGTTTACAAGTATACAAGACCGTCTCCCAAACATCCAAAAATCATGTACCAAATTCAAGATTAAGCAAATGTGTATACACCATCAAAAAGATTCATCCCTATAGGAGTTTAACCGATTGGAGTTTAAAATTCGAGTTTTACTACAGTAAAGCTCTAAAAAACAGTCACACCTAACTTTTTTACTACAGTAAAAAGCTTACATAAAGTCACATCTCAACTTGAATTAAAAACTCAAATTAGCGAACTAAACGGGTATATTTCGTGCGTTGAAACCATTTAATTAAGCAAATGAATTTGGGTCAAAATGATATTTTACATCAGCTAAACAAAGATTTGCACAATAACACTACTTTGTGTGTGCATGTTTCTCATGGTAGGTGAAAGGTGCAATATATGGAAGAACTACACACCTTGTCCATCAACCAGAATGCTAATGTTTTGTCACCAACAAGCGCTTGATCGTGGCTTTCAGCATAAGCAATGCATTTTTCCAACCACCTTCTGTTGGTGAGTGTGTAAACAATATCACCCACTCTCCAGTCTTCATCTTTCTTCCTACAACAAACGAAGAGATAACAATTACAATTTTGATATATGTTTACAAGCATACTGAAGTGAAAGTAATTGCTCTAAACATTTATTTAAACTCACTTGAGAAGTTCAATCCATTTATCTGCAATAGCCATATGCAGGCGATAATCAAACCCAATTCCTCCATCTTGAACAGGAATGCAGAATGCTGGCATTCCACTGACCTGTAAAAAGGAGCTTATCCCCTCAAAACAGGATTTAAGACTTTGAATCCAATATTTCCATAGTTTTAAACCAAAAATGTTTATAACTAGTGGAATCAAACAACAACTAAAGAGAACAATGCTATCCAGAATATTTTTTAGGATTAACCAATAAACCATGAAACAGAGTACATTGTAACTGCACTATAACATCAACATGCTCACACCCAAAAGAAATAAAATAAAAAAAATAAACCAAGACTAAAAAACAAACAAGACTACTCAAATTTGACAGACCACTTTTGTAATGACTCAACAAACTTTTCACCAAATGGCATTTATATTGTACAGAAATTTCTAGAAATCTTTTTCACAGGAGAAAGCCAGAAGCAATATGCGTTTAGAGAGAGAGAGAGAGAGAGAGAGAGAGAGAGAGAGATGTAGTAACAGTGACAGAATACATTAAAATATAAAGTACTACTTTAATTTCGTTCCAGAAAAGCACCCGATTCATGAGTTATTTCAAGTTAACTACTGTACTAATTCCACATTTCTCCCAAGAGATTAAACGCATGAAGAAAATGAAAAGACAACATCTTCATGGGATTCACTTACATCTTCACCAATACTAACAGCTTCAGGATAGAGCCCATGAATTAGATCATTAACCAGCATCAGATAAACCACTGCATCTACGTCTGTTGCCAATCCGAAGTACTCATTGTAATTTCCTGTAAATCCTACCTACAGAAGAAAACAAGAATAGAAGTTTAATTCTGTTATAGTCATCGAAAGAAGACACACAGGGTAAACTTTGATGGTACCTGCAATCCATGGTGAGTATACATCATTGAAGTCACACCATCAAATCTGAAACCATCAAACTTGTACTCTTCCAGCCACCATCTTGCATTTGAAAGAAGAAATCTCAACACCTTTAAAAAAAAAAGAAAAGAAAAGAGAATTAATGGTTGCAAAGAACAAACAGGAAAAGTATAAGGCCGGCCGAGCTTATCTTATTAAAATAGACATGGAAGAAAGTGACGTACCTCCCAGCTTCCATAATTAAAAAGCCGGGAATCCCACATCCAGTGATAACCCCGTGAACCAGAATGGAAATAATGTGTGTCAGTTCCATCGAACATGTTCAGCCCATCTAATGTATTATTTGATGCGTGGCTGGAGCGTGTCAATTACAGCAAACAAATATCAAATTAGTTAGAAGCATGATAATCGAATGGAACTCTTTGCGCAAACAAATTTAAAGAAAAGAATCATATGGCCCAAAACATATATACTTAACGAAGAGATGTTCCCAGAAAATATTCTATCAAAGTCGTTAATACCTGTGAACAATATCCATGAGAACGAGCAGGCCTAGTTCATGGGCTCTATCAATCAGAGATTTTAGCTCATCTGGGGTTCCACAGCGGCTACTTGGTGCAAAAAAATTTGTGACATGGTACCTGCAAAACATTTAAAAAAAAAAGCCCTTAAAACTCCGTAGCAGAGACCATTTAAAAAAAAAAAAAAGAAAAGGAAATTAAAACATAGAAATGTCAGAGCTTATGCTGAAGCTGATCATACCCAAAACTAGCATAATAAGAGTGCTCTTGGATAGCCATGATCTGAACAGCATTATAACCAAGCCTTTTAATACGAGGAAGCACATCATCTCTAAAGTTTACGTATGTGTTGATTACTGGCTCCTGCCTCAGAGTTAAAAAGAACAAGAAAAAAACATCAAAAGGCATTAACGCAGCATTAAAGGAGAAGGAAGGAGAAAAAGGAAGGTAAAAGTTCAGCCAATTGCTTGGAAAAGAAGTTAATACATTAAGTAGGAATGCATGCGGAATACTAAAGTTTAACATGCTGGCACTGTTGAGACGACCTTCAAAATTCTCTTCTAAAAGGTTGTCACGCAGTAACTAATTTTGGTTTTCATGTTCATGTTTCCTGAACATGAAACATGACAACCGCGATCCAGCTCTTTACTTTCTACAAAACTATATTAGATCTAGAAATGATTCGAAAAAACGATTTGGGAAGGACATGCCCTTTGAAATTTTATTTATTCTTTAAGCCTCAAGACCACTTGAGACTTTCTGTACTCTGATGCTCAAAAGGGAATCTGCCACTCCAAGTCCATTAAATTTGATAAAATTATGGAACATGGTCCATCACATGTTTGCGATTTTTAACTCAAGAAACAAAACGTTGAAAACATTACATGAATTTTGCACAACAATACGCTACACGAGATAGAAAGAGCAATGCATACCGTGCTACTCATTCCGACATGTGACTCATAAATCCGAAGTGATTTTGGCCTCCTTGGCTGAGGATGCTTAAATTCATACTTTTCCTGTAATGATAAGATCAAGAGCGCAATTAGATATTACCCCTAAAACTGATTCAGCTCCTTTTGGTGTCGAGAGAATGTGAAAGATATAATATGACCATAATGGTTTTGTCCATAAGTGAAGAAACAATAACATCCCCCACAATGATTAACAATTCAAGGATTATTCACCCTTATATGCATTGCTAATATTTTCCCACTAAGCACGCCAACCATTTAACTGTCAGAAAATAAATTTGCGAAACCATACCTCCTCTGGAGGATCATAGTATATTCCATTAAAAGGAATTTCTCCAGGAGCCTGTACTGAAAACTTGATCCAAGCAGGAATGGAGTCTTTGATGCCAGAAGGAGTGTCCATGCGGATCTGTGATTATGAAGCCAAGATGAAGTCACTTTTAAGAGCTTATACTCTTGGCATTTTGCATTGAAGATTATTGTGACTAGACAAAATTCATATGAAAAGAATGAAATAATCAAAGATTATAAGCCACATTTGAGTTGCTAGGTGTTATCTTAAAGATCGCATGAGCAGCAGAAAAGCTAATAACCAAGTCCACGTATCCAGCAAAAAAAAGTCAACCACTCCAACTCACTTTTGATGAAGGGAATTCTTCTGTTTTTCTCTAAAAACAGAGTTCTTCTATTGCCCAGAAATCACACCTTTCGCATTCTATACCATTTCTAATAAAATTAGGCCCTCATTTAGAACGTGATTGTATGGTGAAAATCAGTGACAAATAATATATCCTCTACAAAACCACAGAAGGTGTTTCTCGTGTGAGTATGGCTCAAAATCTACTTATTACAGTTTCATAACCAACAGATAATATGTCTATATCTCATTGAAAAAAGGAAAGACAAGCATTCAATTCCCACATTTCATGGGAAAAAGTTGAGTACTAAGAATTTTAATATTAAATTATCACTAAAATTCCACAAAGCCATGCTAATAATGAAGCAAAGGAAAAAGTTACCTTCACTCGAGAACCATGAGGGATTGCAGGCGAACCATCTACATTGTTTGGCAAAAAGATCTCCCAGACACCAAACTCATTCTGTTGACATATAATACACGAATCTCATGTAACTATTAATTGTCTAAGACCTTCGTATCAAAGACATTCTACTATGCCTTTTGTAGGCCTTTTCTCCTTTAATACACAAAACATACCCGGGTCATAACATCTGCATTTGGATTCCAATTGTTGAAATCTCCAATCAGGGATGCTGACTGAAAAGACAGTAAGTATTCAGTACATGTTTTTTTTTTATTTAGAAAAAAAAAGAGGGTAGACCAAGAATTACGTGGACCGAAGTTATTAGGAAAGACATTTTAGATTTAGGCATTCAGGAAAATTTAATTTCAAATAGAGCTCCATATAGCCGACCCTAATTAAGTTGGGATTAAGGCTTCTTGTTGTTGTTGTAGAAAAAAAAAAGGAAGAGAGAAAGTGAGAAACAGCAACAGAAAAACTAAATTAACTAGTCAGTTTTAATTAATAAATTAAGCCAGGGAAAGTTACTTTAAGAAATTGGTAAAAGGAACGTGACCGGAAACTAAGAGACCATGCATATGCCTATATCAGTTATCAGAAAAAGCAGTCAAGGGACATTCATTACTCCTAACCATGGCACAGATCATACCAGTGGCAAACAAAGGAAAAGGAAGAAAAAAAATAATTTTGCTTCCATATGGGCACAACGACAATTCCGTCAACAATTTTACATGGTTTAACACCAAAGACAACAACAACAATGATAATAGTGAAAGTAAAATTGCCTCCGATCTTAAACAGTCAAAACGAACCTTCGCTCCAGGTGCCCAATTCCGTCAACAATTTTACATGGTTTAACACCAAAGACAACAACAACAATGATAATAGTGAAAGTAAAATTGCCTCCGATCTTAAACAGTCAAAACGAACCTTCGCTCCAGGTGCCCACTCCCGATAAGTGATACCTGCTTCACTGAAAAAACAGTTAGGAGAAAATCAGAATTTGCAAGACCTTATTAATATAAATATTGTCCCCAACACCCAGATCCCGCACCCAAAACTATTAAAAAAAAAATTAAAACAGAATGAGAGTACCCATGTAAAACACCTAAATAAAACTTAACAAAGACATGCCAAAAACATGGTTTAGTACAAGCAAGAAAAATTTTACAGTAATCAGCAATCATGCTATTAAGTGTGCCACCACAGATGACGGTAACCTAATATAGGGGACCTGGTCAAAGTTTCTTAAAAGGTCTGTACTAATCTCTCTCTTTGTAAAGAAATACAAACCCATCAAGATTGAAAGAGGATTATTCATAAAAGTAAAAAAGATTGAAAAAGATTGAAAAAGAATGAAAGCAAGATGGCATATATCATGCCAACTATTCCTACATCAAGTGATCGAAAATAAAGCCTCCAAGAGCTAAATTCTTTCATGTAACTGTAGTACAGGCATAAATCAATTTTCCTCAACAGCTGGAGGTTTTGATACTGTCTTTGAAAAATTCTCAGTTGTGAAAGAGCCAGGAGAATACAGCATTCAAAACATAACAATCTGCTGAATCCTCTACCAAGCACATATCACAGTAGCTGAAAGTTACTCCTTTAATATCTGCTGATGCCAGCTTCAGCAGCTTAACACAATGCCCCTGTGAGTGCCATTGTTAAGATATGGATATTTATCATAGTAACAAACCTTTCCTTCATTATGCTCTATTTGGTGTACATCCCAACTCCTATGTCATATCATGTGGCAAATAAATTGTCATTCTCCAATTGCTGAAACACAACTAGCTATAAATATCTAATTAAATGCACTAATTTCAAAAATGACTATGCACTAATATTTAGAAACTTGGATAAGGGTTATAGGAAATACATTGTTCTTTTGCAGTCAACTACCTTCCTATAGTGTGTGTTGATAGTTTACCCATGCGCATTATTTCTTCATTTTGTACGTACTGAAGCTACTACTTGGAAAGAAAAAAATATAAAGAAGAGTGTTACCTGCGTGTAAAACCAAAATTTTCATATCCACGAGAAAACGCCTCTATGCCACCTTCGTACTTGTCAATTTCCTCACGCAGTCTTTTGTATTGTCCATAACTGTACAAAGAAATATACCGTTTAAAGTTTCTACCTGTTTGGATGTAGAATTAAGCATGTCTGATAGGATCTAAAAGATGCATGGCTCGGTCCAAAGCAACAAACACTTTGCCCAAGGGTTGCACATTGGAGGGAGGAATTAGCTGCTAGCGTACAAACATAAGTAAATTAAAAATTTAGCTCCTATCCCACACCACGCCCTCCTTTTTGCTCCCCATGGGCTGACTGCCTATTTCCTTAAAAGCAACTCTTTTTTTTTTTTTTTTTTGACCAAACATATAATAGTGAATTCTCATCCAAATCCAGAAAACAAGAAGTAGAAGGATTGATAAGATGATGATAGCCATAAATTAAGTGAATTCTCCTCCAAATCCAGAATAAAATCTTATAATAATTACCTCAAAAGGCAACATGCTAGAAAATAAGGTTCATGAATGGTAAACAAATTACATTCACACATCAATCAGAAAAGGCAATAGACTGACATAAGGAAAATTGGTAATCATCGGTTATATTTAATTTATCAGGCAGAGAGTTATAAGCTTATATAAGCAATCATGAGTTATAAGCTTATATAAGCAATCATGAAAGGATATCTCACCGATAATCAAGGTGTTGACGGTGACTGTTCAATGCTGGATCTATTTCATATATTCTTTGACCAGCGCCTGGGGGTGGAATTGTCCTTTTAATTTCTGTGGTCTCAACTGTTTTAGTACTTGCCACCACCTCCAAAGGATCAGATGTCTCTTCCAGCAGAGCTTCATCATCATCATCAGACACCTGGGATTGGGGGACAACTGTGTCCTCAACCGCCCCATCATCCTCCATTATCAAATTCTCTACATCAAGTACCTAATCGCGATGATAGAGGCATAAAAAGAAAAAGTATCAGGCACCAATTACGATGCCAACAATGCTTGAAGCTGTTTATCACCATTTACAATCAGAGAATGCATTAACAAAATGAAGATCCGGCACTAGTTATTAAGGGAATAAGAGATCCTGGATTGTACGAAAACATTCACATGGATGTGTATCCAGCTTATATGAGAAATCATGTACCATAACCAGTAAAAGCAAGTGGCACAACAAATTCAAACACTACTGCTTTCTTTCTATTTTACTTATGTTTTTCCCCCTTCCGCTAATGAAAAATTGGTTATTAGTAGTTCACCAAATGCTGAAGAACCCACACTAAAATTACAACAGCACAATGCCGCTTCTAGATATTCTTATCCAATATATCTATTTATTTCTTTTACATCTGAACTCAAATGGATGCTTGATCAAGACCTGAGGGTCCTCTGAGGCTTCGCTAGGAGCTTCCAATTGATCTGTAGAAGATGCAGAGGTCTCACTCTCACTGCCGGGGACTAGAACTTTATCCGCCGTTAACGATGAGGAATCAGAATCATAAGAAGACTTTCTAGCAAATATTTTCCCTGATAAAAACAATAATGAAATTAGCTTTTCACACACTGCATCAAATAGTATTGAATATTGACAGAAAATCACCATAGATTTCATCAAGCTCAGAAAATTAGATCTCAAAGGTAAAAAATACTTATCAAGTAAGAGATACGATCTTCCACGAAAATAAAATAAAGACACCGATTCTTTCCGATTCTACCAGAATATACAAAATCTAAACATATATATATATATATATATATATAATAATCAACAGTTCGTCTGAATAAAAAAATAATAATCCGATAAGAAATTGCAAAAAATAAAGTTAAAAAAAAAAAAGAGAAACATATGCATAATCACTTCTTTTGAAGCACAATAAGAGCAGAAATCCAGCCGAAACAGAACGAAAACGATGCAAAAACAATCACTTCTTTTGAAGCACAATAAAAGCAGGAACCGATCCGAAACAGAACGAGAATGAAGCAAAAAAATAATCACTTTTTAAAGCAGAATAAGAGCATAAATCGAACCAAGACAGAACGAAAAGGACGCGAGATATGATAGAGAAAGAAGGATTACGAGAAACCAAGTTCTTCTTCAACAAGAGAGAGAGGCTTGTGCTCCTGCGATCGCCATTGAAGCTCGAGCTCGAAGAAATCCTGTACACCGAGGGAATGGCAGGGAATCGTATTCCCGAGATTGTGTACACCATTGTTGCGCTGGTCTTAAATTCCAAACTCGCAGAGAGAGAGAGAGAGAGAGAGAAGGGATCTTGAATCAGAGAAAGAAGAAATGCACTTTTGAGCACAAGACGCCGAGAGAAGCGTGAAGCGAACAAATATCAGAAGGAGAGAGAGAGAGAGAGAGTGACGAAAGGAGTGAGACTGTGTAGGAAGTTTGAGAGAGAGAGAGAAAGAGGTGATAAGAAAAAGGGAAATAATTTAATTAGCAATTATCAAAATAATAATAATAATAATAATTTGATTAGCAGCTAAAACTAGATTTTGTAATTTATATTAGTTTGCATTTTATATTTGATAAATAATTTAATAACACTAGATTTTGTGCTTCATTATCATAATTAGTAATTCGTAAACTCTTTTAACTTAAAAAAAAAAAAAGAGAGAGAGAGAGAAGATGCTGACTGACAAGGGAGCGAAATGGGAGCTGAGGTGATACGTGTGCAGAGGAGATTTGAGAATTGCATGGGGAGGTGTGGGAGTGGGACCCACCAGAGAGGACCTCTCTCCCATTGTGCATCGTCCGTCCGTTCGTCTTTAAAAATCGAAAAAAATCGGGCGTTGGTGCTTTCCACAAACGGAAAATCCTCTCACGCCACGTGGATTCAGCTGTCGCTTTGGTGATCAGAAAGGTAAGGCTCTGAATTAGCGGTACCTAATTTTTTACTAGTTTTTTAAAATTTTATTTTTATTTTTTTATGAGTTTTTTTTGTCCTAAAAGTTTGGTTCATTTTGATGATTTAAGTTTAAAATTTAAATTTTATTATAATAAATTTTTTTTTTTTAAATAATTATATTTAATTATTTTATTATAATAAAAAAATTTATAAAAATTATATCTTAATTTTTTTTATTAAAATTCAAAAGTTTAAATCTCATCAAAATTATAAACAATAAATAAAACAAATTAAATTTCAAAATTAAAAATTTTTATTTTAATTTTATTATAGTTAAAAATTTTCATAAAAAATTACATTTAATTTTTTTTTATAATTAAAAAAACCTTTAAAAAATTTTTTTTAATTTAAATTAAAAATTTAAATTAACAAATAAAATCTAAAAAATTTAAGATTTTCTCACGGTTTTTTTGGATAATAATTACGCTAAAAACCTTTTTTTTTTTAATGAGCTCTTTAGTCTACGTAAATAAAAGATCTTCACGTGTTTTTTTTTTTTTTTTTTTTTTTATAATATCAATTATTTGACAACTTTTTATGGTGAAATACTTAAAAAAAACATTAATGAGACTTTCACTTTTAATTGTTAAATTAATCTTTTAACAGTTAATCGTTGAAAAACAAATTTAAGAATTAAAAAAACTCACTAGTAGGCTTATACTAGTAGGTTCATACTGTCTAATTATTGATTACACATCGTTAAGATTAAATGGGCTTTTTTGGCATCGTAACAAAACATTTCATTATTATTATTTTTTTTTTGCTAATAAGGAAAAGATTAAGTACGGTAGGATTCGGAGAAAAACGCTGCATGTCAGAGTTTTTGATCATTAGGTATGGGAGGATTCACTCATATTCTTTATATATAATTATAAGCATAATTTAATGGTAAATTAATGCACAATTTTAAAATCTATTTAGTTCGTTAATTTGAGTTTAAATGTGATTTTATGTGAAATTTTTTTATTGTAATAAAAAAGTTAAATGTGATTATTTTTTAGAGTTTTTTACTATAATAAAATTTAAATTTTAAACTCAAATCAATGAAATAAACGACACCTTACTCTTAAAGTTTAGAGTTTGACAAAACATGCATCATACTAAAAAAGTTACATTTTAGAGACTTTAAAACCCTTTTTTTTTTTCCCTTTATCAAACTTTCTCTCTTTCATTTCCAAGTTGTTTGTTTTTTGTTTGTCTAAAGTCTATTTCCATGTTTAAACAACTGCAGAGTTACTTTTTGTAATAACGCTATGGCCCTCCAAATGTCTGATTCTTTTAAGTAATATGTTACCATAAAAGCGAAGGAGTTATTCCTAAATAGCACAATTGATACGGGACCCCGAATTCAAGCTTTCACATAATATAATAAAGAAACCTAAAAGAAAACTTTCACATGAAAAATCTAAACAATGTCTTCATCATAAGTTGCCATTTTTGGGGGCTTTTACAAGAGTTTGCAATCTACGTAGATCTGTTAGTTTTTCGGCATTATTGATGACGGAGTGGTCACATCGATAATAGGGTGGTGGCCGGAGAGAGAAGAAAGTGGAAAAAATAATATCAGTGTTAAACATGCGTTTAGTTAGTGGATTCGTGCCCTGATTCGAATCATAGTTCGTAGTTCGTTACAGTATTTTCTCTCACAAAAAATACATGTACATCGAGAATGATTATGAATTCACGAACTAAACGTCCACTGATCTCGGGTTAATCACTGTTTAACTTTAATATATTACTAATTAATATTTGGTTAAACAACGATTTATCTAAGATTAACAAGTGATTGAACTAATCATTTTTATTTGAAGAATTCGTCTTTAGTTTTAAATAATGATTTTTGATTTCTACAGTGTTTTATCTTATAAAAAATTAAAATTTTAAAAATTAAAATTATAAATCAGGATTCTGAATTCATAAACTAATGTCTCATTAATACTTTGCCACCAAACTAGTCAATAATTTACTAAAAAGAATAAAACTCCAGATTACTCGCATATAATGGGTCCCTACTAGATGAGTAGATCGTGCTACTTAATGAAACCATCGCAAAAGTGAATCCCATTTTCCTTTTTTGGATTTGGGTAAGCAAGCCTAAAGTTGCATTATCTTTCTTTCTCTACAGTCTCGGGATGGACATGAAAATGGCCTTTCCTTTTCAAAGAAATATCTATTTTGTACTACTATTGTCATGTTGGTCCGGGTCCATCTGCCTTTTGAAGCCGAACAAGTTAGCAAGTGAAAAGAATGATCCTCATCGTCGCCAAGTCGGAAAGGAATATTCTTTTTGAGTCAAATTATTTTCTTTCTTTCTTTTCTCCGGCTACCAAAAAAAAAAAAAAAAAAACCTTTTCCTTTCTGGCAAACAAACATAAAACATTTGTGCTGGCCATACACATGCGTCACTGAAAAAGGCTCACAGCCTGCTCTCGCGTTGAGTGAAAGCCCATCCACCTTCGCCAATCATTTTTTTTTTTTTTTTTATTTGAGTTTTTGATAAGTACCAAAAGCAAAACACTCTTAAAGTCTTAAGGTTTGTTTAATTCACTGATTTAAAATTTTAATTTAAGTTGATATATAATTTTATGTGATAATTTTTTACTGTAGTAAAAAAATTAAATGTGACTATTTCTGAGAGCTTTTTATTGTAACAAAACTCAAATTATAAACTCAAATCGGTGAAATAAATGGAGCTCTCAGTGTAATGTCTTTTTATGGATGTCATTTTTCTACTAAATAATGTTGTTTCATAGTTTCATTGGCTTTTTTTTTTTTTTTTTTTTTTGATAAAATGATGTCATTTGTTCGATGAATGACTAAGCAAACTAAGTGTACGTTTGATAAAGGGATCCAGAATTATGATTCTAAATCCTAATACAGAATCAGTGTTTGTTTATTGTGATTCTGAATCATATTTCAGAATCA
This sequence comes from Morus alba, assembly GCA_012066045.3. NCBI lineage: Eukaryota > Viridiplantae > Streptophyta > Magnoliopsida > Rosales > Moraceae > Morus > Morus alba. The sequence goes on along the minus strand of CP050226.2, from coordinate 18,090,293 downwards.
GTGTTTAGTTTGGATGATTCTGAATCATGTTTCAGAATTTGATGTGATGTTTTAAACTAGCTCAAAGCATGATTCTAAAACCATCTTGCTTTGATTCAAGGCGATTCAAACCCCTGATTCTGAATAATGGTTTTAGAATCATGATTTGAACTCAAAATCATAAATCATAGTTATGGTTTTCAAAATCATAATTAGAATCACCCTGGTTAGAATCCTCATGCCAAACGAACACTAAATGACGACACACATGTTGAGGAAATGTGCAGCTCCAATCGCCTACCTTTATAAAGGTGTTTGGTGGATCCAGAATCATGATTCTGAATCTGATTCAGAATCAGTGTTTGTTTACAGTTATTCTAAATCATGATTCTGATTATGATTTAAAACCAATATTTGGTTTGGATGATTCTGAATCATGATTCAAAATCTGATGTGATGTTTTAAACTAGAATCACTCATGATTCTATCACCCCCTCTTGATTCAAGGTAATTTCTCTTGATTCTGAATATGGTTTCAGAATCATGATTTGAACCTAAAATCATGAATCATGATTCTAGTTTCAGAATTATGATTAAAATCACTCTGATTTAAATCTTCATACCAAACGAACCCTAAGTATTGCACTTAGGTCCCCAATTATTAAATGTGTATTGTGGATCTCTAAAGTAATGAAAGGGTTTTTTCTAATCCAATTCTAAAATATGTGGTCTTGGATTTCTTATGATCTTGGTTATTTTAAAGTTTTTTATTTGTTAAGTTTTCGTTTTTGGTCAATATAGATACTCATTTTTCTCGTTTGATCTTAGGGCCGGTAATATGAGTCACGATACGATAACGCGACTCGAAAACGACATGAATTTAGCGGGTTAGGGTTGAGAAAAAAGATTTTTGGGTCAGAATTAGGTTGACTTGAAATTGACACGAAAAATACGGGTCAATTTCGGGTTGGACCCGCCTAACTCAAACACGGCACGAAACTCGCAAAAAACTAAAAAATACATATATTTTTCATTACATATTTTTTATTTTATTATGAACTTGTGATATCATGATAGTTATACTCAAAATCTTAATTTCAATGGATGTTATTGTATTTTAGTGTGTTATGAATTTTAAGTTATTTCTAATATATAAAAAACTAAATAAAAGTATACACTTTTCGTGTCAATTTCGGGTTCACGGGTTAATTTCGTATCACAGGTCATTTCGTGTCTTGTCGTGTCGTGTCAACTCATAAAGTGGTCGTGTCGTGTTCGTGTTGTGGTGTTTAAAAAATTTCGTATCACAGGTCGTGTTTAGATTGATTACAAATTTTAAAAGAAATGATCAAAATATGACATGTGACATGAGTTGCCATCCCTATTTGATCTACTCCCTTTTTGCTGCTCACATGATTAGTTTGTAGCTCACGTGACTATTATTAAAATTGACGGAGTAAGATCCCGTTTATTTTGTTCGTTCGAGTTAAAAATTTAAGTTGAAAAATTAATTTATGTAAGAAAAAAATACTATAACAGAAAATTAAAATTTTTATAAAAAAAATATTGTAATAAAAAATTTAAATTATAATTTGAACGGTTAAGTGAACAAAGCCTAAGAAAGGACCCCACGTGCATTATTTTCCTTTGAAAATCCAAGAGATCCATTTTAAGAGTTCTTGATCAATGAGTGATAAGTGCACGAATTTGCACTTTTAATGTTCATAATTGTCAAATTATTTTATCAAAATTGTGACTTTAATTTCAAATATTCCTAAATTTAGAGGATTTAATTTTAATTGGATTTACTTTATTTTTCAGGTTTTTGAAGAAAACAATTGGATTTGGGCTAGTTTACCAAGCAAAACCCAAAAGTTGAGCCCAAGAAAAGCCCAATCCGGCCCAAAGCACATCAGCCATCTGCTAGTCGAGCCAAGCCGAGAAGCCGCGAGCCGAGCCGAGGAGCCGCGAACCAGCTGCACCGCCACGTGTCGACCGCTGCGCACGCAGGCCGCGGGACCCAGGTTCCCTCCAGTTAGATCTCGCCACGCGTCCTGTGGGGTCCGCCTGCTCCCCGGGATACGCGCGCTTGGCGCGCACGCTGCTCCCTCCGCGCGAGTCTCCTCCACGTGCGCGTCACCCGGCTTTTCATCTCTCTCCGCGTGGGTCCCGCGTGCCAGAGCCCCTCCAACCAGATCGCGCCACGTGTCCATGTTGTCCCCCGCATACGCGCGTTTCCCGCGCACGTTCCCTCTCTGCGCGAGTTCCTCTCCCGCGCGCGTCCAGTCTTCCTCCGCGTGGTCCAGCTGTGTACCACGTTTCTCCCGCGCGCGAATGGCCTTGTGACACGTGTCCCACTCTGCAGAACGTGATGATTTTTCTCCACGATTAAGCATCCGGTTTTTACACTCTTAACACACCCAAAACTCTATAAATAGGGTCATTATCAAAGAGTTAGAGTGAGACATTTTTTAGAGCCTAAATTCTCACATATTTTCTTGTTCTTATTCTCATATTTTCTTTTTAGAATTTTATGGGAATTATGTACAAGTTAGGCTAGAGTATTTAGGTGAGGCTTGAGATGATCCTATATGTGTAGTGAATTTATTTGGATTTTCGATTCTCCAATGGTTTGTAAGTTTTATACATTTGAGTAAATAATTTTCTTTTATCATATTTCTTCTTCTTATCAATATATTTTATTGTCAACTCTCATATAAATCTAATCATGCTCTTTTTATGTGATTGTTGCGTTATATTATATATTGATTGTTATTATTTTATGAGTAGTCTTTTCTTATTGCATTATTGCCAAGATTTATATTGTCGCCAACGGTATATTGTCTTGGATTTCTCATAAGATAATTTTTCCTAATTTTAAACGTTAGAATTTTATTTACTCGAATACATTTTTAATTCATATGTTCTTCAAATATTTATTTTCCGATTGATTGTTTGGGATGTGAAACTCTCAATTGAGTCAATTCACGAATCAAAATCCAAATAGGTGAACAAAGCATATGGAGGATTCTCAAAGCCTTACCACTTTTTATTATTGAATTTTCTTTATTTTAAATTGTTCAAAAAAATATCAAAAACACTCATTCACTTTTCTTTGTTTGATTGCCTACTTTCCTAACACTTTTTATTTGCTAATCATTTCTTGTTCAATTTAACACTTCCTCGTGGGATCGACCGTTCAAATTGTACTACAATTGACCGCTTGTTTTTGTACACGTTTGGGCGTAATCAAATTTTGGCGCCGTTGCCGGGGAGGTGTATCAACAAGATTGTTCAGTAGATAATTAGCCAAAGAGGTAGGTACTATCCGTCTTTTGTTTTATTTATTTATTTTTGTTTAGTACGTTTTTTTTTTCTTTTTTTTTCAAAAAAAAAAAAAATTGTTTCACGTTTTCACGTTCGTAGCAAAAAAAAAAAAAAAAAAAAAAAAACAAAAACAAAAAACAAAACAAAAAAAAAAAAAAAAAAACTTTTGTTGCTGTATTCCGTTTCTCCACGTTCATAGTTTTTTTTAAAAAAAAAAAAAAAAAAAAAAAAAAACTTTTTGTTGCTGTATTCCGTTTCTCCACGTTCATAGTTTTTTTTTTTTTTTAAAAAAAAAAAAAAAAAACTTTGTTGCTGTGGGCATTCCGAAAAAAAAAAAAAAAAAAAAAAAAAAAAACTTGTACTACTTTCTTTCACGTGTAAAACCTTTGTTTACTTATTTTTTTTTTCTTCACGTTCTCACGTTCTTAATTTTTTTTTTTTTTTCCCTTTTTAGTTTTAAAATTAATTGTGATTTAATTTTGTAATCTTTTATTTTTGGTAATTAGGATTTTATTTTGTTTCCTCATTTGTATATTTTAATTGTTGCTTTATTTAAATTTATTTTTGCTTTTATAGTTTCGTTAACTCTTAGGATTGTAATTAATTGACTAATTTAGATTCTTAATCTAGGATTTTCATAATTTGGTAGAGTTAGGTTTTTGACTTTAGGAATAGTTTCCATTAATTAGCTCACATTTCATAATTTACTCAATAAAATTTAAATAATTAATTTTGAGAATAATTGTGTGGTTACGTGGAAAGTATAATATGAGGGAGTTCTGTCTAGAAAAGTTGGTACTTAAGCGGGCCTCGCCCCACCAATCTTTCCTGGGAACGTTGTTCTGTCTAGGAGACTATTCATTGAGCCAAGAGCTATAGTCTTTCCTGGGAGCACTCTCGGAGGTTACAATTTACGTTACTATATAATTATTTTCTCTTTCAAAAAAAAAAAAAAAAAAAAAAAAAAGAACCAAACGTTATAGGGTGAATGAATCGTTATAGAGGCGAATTAGGGAGATTCGTAAAAAATCGGAAAACCCTAGTGAAGTTTCTTCCCACACGCCTAGTCCTCCCTCGACCCCGGGCTCATTAGCGGTTGCAAATCTTTTCGTAATGGCTCAAAAACGAGGAAGTCCAAAGCAGAAGACGTTGAACGATTATCTCCACCCTACGCCAGACGCCACACCATCCCTCACATAATGTTTCCCCAAATATGCGAATTTGGATTTCAAGCCGGGCATGATCCAACTCCTGCCGACCTTTCACGGGTTAGAGAGCGAGAATCCATACGTTCATATTAGGGAATTTGAAGAAGTAGTAGCCACTTTTCACAACCGAGCTGAAGTCGTGGACTCTGTGCAATTGAAATTCTTTCCTTTCTCTTTGAAGGACAAGGCTAAAAGCTGGTTGTATTCTCTGCGACCTAGGTCTATTGGAAGTTGGGAAGAAATGACGACATCATTTTTTAACAAGTATTTCCCTCACCATAAGACCAATGGTCTAAAGCGACAGATCTCGACCTTTACCCAAAAGGACAATGAAACTCTGTATCAAGTTTGGGAACGGTTCAAGGATCTGTTAAATCAATGTCCTCACCATGGTTACGAGAGTTGGCGCCTCGTCGCTTATTTCTCTGAAGGACTCACGATTCGAGGCGCCAATTTGTGGAGATGATGTGCAATGGTGAATTTCTCCAAAAGGATCCCGAGGAGGCTTTTGAGTATCTCAACGAGTTAGCCAAAAAGCCCACACTTGGACCGGACCTAGTGCTCTTGACAAAGACTAATAGGTCCCGACCGGTTGGAATCTATCAATTAAGGGAGGAGGACAACCTCAAAGCCCAAGTCGAATCTTTGACAAGGCAAATCGAGGCCCTCAAAGGCAAAGAAGGTAGAGGAATCCACACGGTCGCAAGAGCAGAAACACATGAGCCATGCTTTGTCTGTGGTATGGTGGAACATCTAGCCAAGGATTGTCCTGCTTATGGTGAAATGAGAGGAGTTTATGAGGAGCAATGCAATGCCTTAGGGGCATACAACAAACCCTTCTCTAACACATACAATCCTGGCCGGAGGAACCATCCAAACTTCGGTTGGAGAGATTCCAACCAAGCGGAACCATCGAGGACAATGGAGAACCGAGCAACAATCGCAACCACCTAAAGGCGTGATTCTCGCACCTCAATACAATTCACATCGCCCAAGGAGTTCTCTTGAGAACACCTTGCAATCTTTCATGGAGGCGCAAAGTAAGATAAATCAAAAGTTTGAGTCAATGTTCACGCAAATGGTGGAGGAAAGTAAAGAAGTGAAGAGCCAAATCACGAAGCCGATCGGAGCTTTGGCTGTTCAAGAACGCGGGCAGATTCCCTTCACAAGCTCACCAAACCCAAAGGGTCAACATATGGCGCAAACCTCATGTCTTGATGATCAAAATGTTAAGGAGGTGAATGCCATCAAGATCGTAGTGTCACGCCCCAACCGGGGTGGGTGACGTGGAGCTCGATTAGGGATTAATAAAGCGGATCCCCAACCGGGTCCCACACTTAACCGCATTAAAATATAAATAATCTACATAGTCCAGAGCCTCGACACACGGGGCTCCACCCCACGAGATATCAAGATTATCATACATACATGTTCATGTAAATAAACAATTACAACAGACATCATCCACAGTCTAGTAAATCCAAATATTTATTTAAGTTTACTGAAATTTCTCAAATTCCTTACATTTGCTCAAGAGGATAACATAATCCTCGCTTGCTCGACCCGTAGCACCACTCACCACGATGCACCGCTCCTCGAATCTCCGGGAGGGGTTTAAACATTTGAAACATGAGCGAAAAGGCCCAGTGGGATATAATTTGAAATAATTTAAATAAACGAATAAATAAATAAGTGCGTAAATAAAATAAATAGACATTCGGTCCCGATGCGAACAGTAGGAACCTCACATCCTTTTTCTCAAAGGAAATACATATCAAAACTAACTGTTTCTACAGGCTTGATGAGTAATTAGTACAAATTACTCACCTCACCAAGTGCCTCGCCCACCGGACCGGTTTGGGTTACGCCCCGAGGATGCACTCTCCGCATCCTATCTAGGCTTCTGACAATAGACTCTATTACCAGTTCACAAGATCTCTTATCTTAAGAAATCATCCGTTTAACATTATGAAATCGTTCATATGACCCCACGAACTACTCAAGCCGCGGCCCCATGGTGAACAAGCCATGAGGTTCCATGATGACAAGCGATGGATTCCAAGGACGGGACAAGCCAAGGAATTCCATAAACTAACAAGCCATGGTTTTTAAAACGTTTTCTTTCGCAAATCAATCCCTTTCTTTAAAACATTTTCAAGGCCAAAATCCTTTTTGAAAACAGGCTCACAAGGAAAAGGGATAGAAATCCTACCTCGCACAATCAAACCTGGGACTAGCGTTGCCCTATCCGGCTTCCGCTTCCTCAAGCCCCTTCAGTCTGAATCCACAGCGAGCACTGATGCAAAACACCACTTTAGGATCAATCCTCAGTCCTAAAGTAATCCAATTTCAACCATATACCAAGATTCTCAATTAGTGTGCCCTAATCCATTTTCATGTTCAAATTCCATTCCAAGGGTTTTAAATATCAAATCAGGGATTTAGGATACTAATCCTTTCATCCCAAGTCCCCAAATGAAGCTAATTTGGGTTCTCCCCGAAAACAGGGGTCAAAACGACAATTTCAGGCCAAACAGGTCAAACCCGTGTACACCGGTCGACCGGAGATGAGGAGTGCATCACCACCGGTCGGCCGGTGGTGTGCACTCCCGACCGGGTCCGGTCGGCCGGTGGCCTCAACAAGTCCGTCGACCGATGCGGTCGACCGGTGGACATTCCGATTCGCGAAAACTCGCGGAAATCGATCAAAAACCTGCAAATCCAGTCCCAATTCACAAAATCTCAAGGGACAACCACTAGATCTGGGTTCTAGGTCCTAAAACAAGTCCAAAGAACCCAAGATCTCCAATTTCTACCCTAGTTTCACTCGGAATCCATCAAAATCCGTTTTGAACCAAAAATGAGTTTTAAATCCGAAAAACTTGAAATCCAAGAGAGGTTCTTTCAGTAATCTTACCTTGAATCCTTCTCTTGATGTTGAAAACTCTTTGAAATCACTCTTGGTTCGAATCCGGCCTTGATTTGAGCAAAAATTGGAGAGAGAGAGAGAGAGAGAGAGCACGGGAGAGTGAAAAGAGAGAGAGAGAGAGAGAGAGAGAGAGAGTGCACATTTTTGGAAGGAAAAGGAAAGAGAGAAGGAAAAGAAAAGAAAAAAAAAAAAAGGAAAGAAAAGGGAAAATAAAAGAAAATGACGTGTATAAAAATAGGGACAGGTCAAATGCGCCCATACACACTTCTGGATTAAAATAAATTACTGTAAATAATTCAAATACCTTGGAATCATTTAAACTTAATTAATTAAATCAGATTAGGCACACTAATCATCTTAATTACCTTAATTAATCTCAATTAATTCTTCAGGTGTTCTGACTCCACCCCTTTAGGCAATTTCGTCCTCGAAATTAAAACTCACCTCAAAGTGCAAGCAGATGCGGATAACGTTCCCGCATCGTTGTTTCAAAAACTCCCATGTTGCTTCCTCAACACCATGGTGCCGCCACAAAGACTTTTACTAACGGAATCTCACGATGACGCAGACCCTTCATCTTTCCTCGTCAAGAATCAACTGGTGTCTCCTCGTAAGACGCCATCATCAGTGTCGAACGTCAAACCACCGCACTCATCGCCTCCGGCTCGGGTTGACATTTCCGAAGCATAGAGACATGAAACACGTCATGCACGTGAGATAGCTCGGCGGTAAACCAACCGCACGCCACCACTCCAACTTCGTTGCAACGATCGAATGGTCCCACATACCTTGGTGCGAGTTTTCCTTTCACACCAAACCGAGTAACTCCCTTAACGTGGGGAAACCTTTAGCAACACAAAGTCGCCTTCTTGGAATTCCAGAGGCCTCGCCTCCTGTCAGCATAGCTCTTCTGACGACTTTGAGCTGTCAACAGACGTTCTCGAATCACAGCTATCTTCTCATTGTTCTCTTGAATGACATCCGGTCCAGTTGTAAGTCTATCCTCTGGTTCCAACCAACAAACAGGTGACCTACAAGGACGACCATACAACGCCTCAAACGGTGCCATACCGATCTTGGCCTGATAATGTTGTTGTTGTATGCAAACTCGGCTAGATGCAGGTATTTCTTCCGATTCCGCCAAAATCCGAATACAAGCACGAAGCATATCCTCCGGAATCAATAACTCTTTTCAGATTGTCCATCCGTCTGAGGATGAAATGTCAGGTTTGAAGTTCAATTCTGTTCCCATGGCTTCCTGGAAACTTCTCCAATACCTTGCATTGAAACGCGTGTCACGATCGGACGTGATAGACGGTGGCACCCGTGTAGCCTCAATGATGTGCTCCGGTACAATTGACAGAACCTTCCGGAATACGCCGCACGGAATGGTATGAAGTGCGCGGACTTCGTCAACCTGTCAACCACCACCCAGATGGCATCGTGCCTCAACTCGGTTCTCGTAGTCCCATCGGAAAATCCATCGTGATGTGCTCCCATTTCCATTCGGGGACAGGAAGAGGTTGCAACTCTCCGCTGGCTTCTGGTGCTCAAAACTAACTTGGAGGCAAGTCACGCATTCCCGAGACGTACTCACAAACATCTCTCTTCATGCCTCTCCACCAAGTCTCTGTCTCTTCAAGTCTGGTACATCTTGGTACTACCGGATGAATGGCGTACCTCGATTTGTGAGCTTCATGCAGAATCATCTTCTTTATCTCACCCGCCTTAGAACAAAATGAGGCGGTTTGGAAATACAAGGCTCCATCCTCCTGATTCTCCAATCTTCAAATTGTTCTCCATTACGGATTCGAATCCAAATTCCTCGGAGGTGTGGATCACGCCATTGATTCTGTTGACTTGTTGCACAAGAGTTTGGTGCGGAAATCAGATTATACACCACAACACAGTTACAATCCTCATGGTGCTCAAGATCATACTCACTTACCACTTCGGTCCTCTTCCAATCCTCCAAAGCTAATGGCGCGAGTCCCGACGTTTTTCCTGCTAAGGGCATCGGCCACCACATTAGCTTTTCCGGGATGATACTGCAGAGTGAAGTCATAGTCTTCCATGTACTCCACCCATCTCCTCTGTCTGCGAGGTTCGATCTTTCTGAGTAAACAAGTACTTCGAGACTCTTTATGATCGGAGAAGACACGAAACCTTGCTCCATAGAGATAACATCTCCATATTTTCGAGCAAATATTCTGCTGCTAACTCCAAGTCATGCGTGGGGTAGTTCAAGCTCATCTCGGTCTCAGTTAGCGAGATGCATAAGTTACCACGTGTCCGCCTTTGCATCAAGACACAACCAAGCCCAACCCCGAGGCCCGAGTACACCTCGTATGGCTCCTCGGTATTAGGAATCGTCGAATCGGTGCACTTGTCAACCTTACCTTCAATTCCTGAAAGGCACGTTCACATTCAGCATCCCACTGAATCTGACTTCTTTCTTGGTCAACCGAGTCATCGTGCAGCTATACTACGAGAAGTCCTTTACAAAACCGGTAATACCCCCGCGAGTCCGAGAAAGCTTCAATCTCGCCACATTCTTCGGCCTTTCCCACTGCTTGGCAGTCTCAATCTTAGAAGGATCGACAGAATTCCTTGTCCAGGAAATCACATGGCCAAGGAACTTCACCAAATCAACCAAGTCACACTTCTCCTTCTTCGCACAACCGGTGTTCTCGGCGGTCTCAAGAACAATCCTAAGATGCCGCATGTTCTTTCCCAAGTCTTCGAGTAAACCAAGATGTCGTCAATGAAGACGATCACAAACCGATCCAAGTATGGCGAAAAACCCAATTCATCAAATCCATGAATGCAGCTGGGGCATTTGTCAACCCAAATGGCATTACCAGAAACTCGAAGTGCCCATACCGAGTTCTGAAAGCAGTCTTCGAAATATCCTCCTCCCTGATTTTCAATTGGTGGTACCCGGACCTCAAATCAATCTTAGAGTAGAACTGTGATCCACCCAACTGATCGAACAATTCATCGATCCTCGGCAGTGGGTACTTATTCTTCACAGTTACCCTGTTCAATTGTCGGTAGTCAATGCACAACCGAAGAGATCCGTCGTGCTTCTTCACAAATAGCACCGGTGCACCCCAAGGGGAAGTACTATTTCGGATATATCCCTTCTCTGCCAGCTCTTCAAGCTGTGTTCTTAATTCCTTCATCTCCGCCGGAGCCATCCGGTATGGAGGAATGGAAATAGGTGCCGTCCCCGGAACCAAATCAATGCAGAATTCAATCTCCCAATCCGGCGGTAAACCCGGTAGATCCTCAGGAAATACATCTGCAAACTCATCCACCACAAGAATTCCCACACTGTCTCCGCTCACTTCAGGTTCACCTTCTATGGCAAGAAGGGAAAAGAAACAGGCTAGATTCTTCCGTCCCCAACGCCGTACTTCAACGATCGTTCCCCAAGGACCTGGGTTCATCTCGCACGATAAGTAATCACCGTTCCGAATCCGTTACCAATGTCACTTTTCTACGGTAGCAATCAACAATTGCACCGTGCCTTTGACAACCAATCCATTCCGAGCACCACATCAAACAGGGGTCATCGGAAGGATAATCAAGTCTGCTCTCAATCGCTCACCACTAATCGTGATTTCACACGACTTACACACACTCATCACCTCCACACATCCCGGTGGGGAGTTCAAAGTCATCGGGACTTCTAAGTTTTCGGATTTCGGTTTCAAAGTCCCAACAAAAGAACTTGATATAAACGAGTGTGTGGCACCTGTATCAAATAATACGTGAGCAAAAGAATGAGAGATTAGAATCATACCCTCGACTTCACCGCGTTCTTTGAGTGCGACCTCAATTTGCCCCACTCGCCCGGTGTAAAAGCTTATCCTGTACTTTTCCTTCCATCTGTCTGTAACATTAGAAACGTGACGGAGGCCTATCTTGTTGTGGAGGTAGTTAATACCGGTCTCGGCGCTTGGGGCCGGGCGTATATCTTGGTAGTGATAGGTGGCCGCGGGAGGTATATGGCATATGTTGCGGGCGTGTGGCGGCATGTCTTGTGACAGCCTTCTTGGCTATAGGAAGCGTCACTTTGGGCTTGTTGAGCGGCGGCCCGATTAGGACAATTCCTCCTAATATGGCCCACACACTTACAATGGTGACACTTGGGCACGTCACGAACATTTACATCACTCCCGGAAGACTCACGCCACCACTTGTCATTTCTTGATTGCGGTTTCTTGCCACTCATTGTGGTCCACCCGAAGCGAAGGCACCTTGAAGCAGAGGGTCTACAGACGGAGACCCGACACCTTCTTCTTCTTTACTTTGGCGATAGGCGAGGTTATCTGTTCCACCCTCATAGCGGCGACTACTAAATCCCGGAAGTTCCAAGTCTTAGAGCCACCAAGGATCTCCTCACAGAGTTCTTGAGGCCCCCCAAACTTGAGGCATCTCATGTCTTGAGACTCCACTAGAGATGGCGCAAACCGGGATAGGTCATTAAACCTAGCCTCATATTCCCTTACAGACATGTCACCTTGCCCCAATGACATGAATTCCAAAGTGCCTTTTCTTCCCTCAGTAACTCGGAGGGAAGTAATTGATCATTGAACATCACCTCGAATTGTTCCCGGGTCATCCCCGTGACATTCATCCTCCTCTTGACTGTTTCCACCAAGTGTTTGCCAATCCTTCCATCTTGTACACCGCAAATTCCACCCAAGATTCATTTGGAACTCCCATAGTACTCAAATGCTTAACTATGGAGTCAATCCAAAACTCGGCTTCCTGGGGTCCTCCCTCACTATTAAACGAGGGATAGGCGCTACTTTGAATTCCCCGGAAATATTCTGTTCCGATCCCCACCGTCGCTCATTCCGAGCTCTAGTGGCCATGCCTTGAAAGGCGATAAACATGGCATCAAAGAATCCTTGATTCGGTTGTTCCGGCTGGTTACCTAGTCTGCGGCGAGGCGCCATTTCCTTCAATCGAAATCAAACTAGACTATTCGGTGGATAACGGATGTCACACATGTATGTACAATCCCGGGTTCTTAACCTAATGCTCGATACCACTCTGTCACGCCCCCAACCGTGGGTGACGTGGAGCTCGATTAGGGATTAATAAAGCGGATCCCCAACCGGGTCCCACACTTAACCGCATTAAAATATAAATAATCTACATAGTCCGGGGAGCCTCGACACACGGGGCTCCACCCCACGAGATATCTGATATCATACATACATGTTCATGTAAATAAACAATTACAACAGACATCATCCACAGTCTAGTAAATCCAAATATTTATTTAAGTTTACTGAAATTTCTCAAATTCCTTACATTTGCTCAAGAGGATAACACAATCCTCGCTTGCTTTCGACCCGTAGCACCACTCACTCACGATGCACCGCTCCTCGAATCTCACAGGAGGGGTTTAAACATTTGAAACATGAGCGAAAGGCCCAGTGGGATATAATTTGAAATAATTTAAATAAACGAATAAATAAATAAGTGCGTAAATAAAATAAATAGACATTCGGTCCCGACGAGCAGTAGGAACCTCACATCCTTTTTCTCAAAGGAAATACATATCAAAACTAACTTAGTTTTACAGGCTTGAGCGAGTAATTAGTACAAATTACTCACCTCACCAAGTGCCTCGCCTACCGGGACGGTTTTGGGTTACGCCCCCCGGGATGCACTCTCCTCATCCTATCTGGAAGCTTCTGACAATAGACTCTAATTTCAACCATATACCAAGATTCTCAATTAGTGTGCCCTAATCCATTTTCATGTTCAAATTCCATTCCAAGGGTTTTAAATATCAAATCAGGGATTTAGGATACTAATCCTTTCATCCCAAGTCCCCAAATGAAGCTAATTTGGGTTCTCCCAAAAAAAGGGTCAAAACGACAATTTCGGGCCAAACAGGTCAAACCCCGTGTACACCGGTCGACCGGAGACAGAGGAGTGCATCACCACCGGTCGGCCGGTGGTGTGCACTCGGTCGATCGTCCGGTCGGCGGCGGTGGCCTCAACGAAGTCCGGTCGACCGATGCGGTCGACCGGTGGACATTCCCGATTCGCGAAAACTCGCGGAAATCAGTCAAAAACCTGCAAATCCAGTCCCAATTCACAAAATCTCAAGGGACAACCACTAGATCTGGGTTCTAGGTCCTAAAACAAGTCCAAAGAACCCAAGATCTCCAATTTCTACCCTAGTTTCACTCGGAATCCATCAAAATCCGTTTTGAACCAAAAATGAGTTTTAAATCCGAAAAACTTGAAATCCAAGAGAGGTTCTTTCAGTAATCTTACCTTGAATCCTTCTCTTGATGTTGAAAACTCTTTGAAATCACTCTTGGTTCGAATCCGGCCTTGATTTGAGCAAAAATTGGAGAGAGAGAGAGAGAGAGAGCACGGGAGAGTGAAAAGAGAGAGAGAGAGAGAGAGAGAGAGAAGTGCACCGCACGGGAAGGAAAGGAAAGAGAGAAAGAAAAGAAAAGAAAAAGAAAAAGGAAAGAAAAGGGAAAATAAAAGAAAATGACGTGTATAAAAATAGGACAGGTCAAATGCGCCCATACACACTTCGGATTAAAATAAATTACAGAATAATTCAAATACCTTGGAATCATTTAAACTTAATTAATTAAATCAGATTAGGCACACTAATCATCTTAATTACCTTAATTAATCTCAATTAATTTTTCAGGGTGTTACACGTAGTGGTAAGATTATGGAAGACACATCAACAAGTGCCACCACTTCGAGTAGTAAGGAAGTTGTCCCTGACAAAGATGAGCCAACAAATGTTCCGGTAAAGGTGCCTTTTCCCCAAGCTCTGCGTCAAACGGAAAAATCTTTGGAACACCAAAGTGAGATCCTAGAGCACTTGACTCAAGTGAAGATTAATCTTCCTTTGCTTCACGTCATCAAGCAAGTGCTCGTGCATATGCTAAGGTTATCAAGGATCCATGCACTATCAAAAGGAAGCACCACGTCAAGAAGACAAAGCATTCTTGGATGTGAACAAGTAAGCGGTGATCGACCACAAAACACCGCTTAAGTACAAGGATCCCGGTTGTCCCACAATTTCTGTCTAATTGGGACACATGAGTTCACCAAGCTTTGCTTGATCTAGGAGCGAGTGTCAACCTCATGCCATACTCTGTCTACTCGCAACTTGGTCTTGGAGAAATTAAGCCCACATCCAGTGGTTCTGCGGTGGGCGATCGATCGATCAAGAAGCCTCGGGGGATAGTTGAGGATGTTTTGGTTCAAGTTGATAAGTTCTATTACCCCGTTGACTTTCTAGTCTTGGATACTCAATCCGTGGTGAGTACGGAGTCCAAGATTCCCATAATTCTCGGAAGACCTTTCCTTGCTACAGCCAATGCTCTCATCAACTGTAGGAATGGTCTGATGAAAATATCTTTTGGGAACATGACTTTGGAGGTGAATGTTTTTCACATTGCAAAGCAACCACGTGATGATGACGAGTGCCACCAAACATTTCTAATTGACACACTCGTCTCGGAGGAGGTTCAATTGTGTAGCAATTCTGATGATCTTGACGATTTCCTCCGAATTTCTGAATCTGAAAGTTCCGGTCCTTGTGAGTTGGCCAACAATGTCACCATTTTCAAAGACTCACAAGGCAGAGGAACTAAGTTTTGGCAACCACGCTTTGAAGAGCTACCTAGAGAAAAGAAAAGCCAAAACCATCCACCAAGAGACCCCAAACCTCAAGTTGGCTCAACTGCTCGAGAATCAAAACATGTCTTCCTGGAGCTGGTGATACCTTTCCTATCATCATTTCGTCTAAACTTGATGCATTTCAAGAGCAAAAGTTAGTTGACATGTTTGCGTGAACACAAATCGGCATTAGGTTGGACGATTGTCGACATTAAGGGTATTAGCCCCTTAATTTGCTCTCATCACATCAATGCGGAAGACGGGTTAATCCACGAAGGATCCCCAAAGAAGACCGAACTCGACGATGAAAGAGGTCGTGAAGAATGAAGTCTTGAAGCTTCGGATGTGGGAATCATCTATCCAAAGAGTCGATAGCAAATGGGTCACCCAACTCGGGTAGTGCCTAAAAATCCGGGGTGACAAAGTGGTGGAGAATGAGAAAGGGGCTCTTGTTCCCACTAGAACTGTGACGGGTTGGCGAATGTGCATTGACTATCGAAAGTTGAACGCCGCCACCCGTAAAGATCACTTTCCGCTTCCATTCATTGACCAAATCCTAGAACGTGTGGTCGGTCATCCTTACTATTGCTTTCTTGATGGCTATTCAGGCTATTATCGGATCGAGATCGCATTAGAGGATCGGGATAAAACTACATTTACCTGTCCTTTTGGTGCTTATGCCTTTAAAGTATGCCATTTGGGTTGTGTAATGCACCAGCACCTTCCGAGGTGCATGATGAGCATATTTAGCGACATGGTCGAAAAGTGTATGGAAGTATTCATGGATGATTTGACCGTCTTGGTGACTCCTTCGACTCGTGCCTTCTCAACTTAGAAGTCAGTGCTTAAGAGATGTGAAAAGAAGAGTCTCGTGTTAACTGGGAGAAGTGTCATTTCATGGTGCCATCTGGCATAGTCTTGGGGCATGTTGTTTTACGAAAGAGGGATTGAAGTTGATCGGTCCAAAATTGAGCTCATCTCAAAGTTGCCCACCCCAAGACTCATCAAAGACATTCGGTCTTTTCTAGGGCATCTTTGGTTTTACAGGCGGTTCATACAAAACTTCTCGGCAATTTCTCGTCCGCTTTGTAATCTCTACGCCAAAAGACGCCGTGTTCGAATAGACACAAAAGTGTGAGGATTCTTTCCGAACGCTTGTGGCGAAGTTAACCTCCGCCCCCATCATTCAGTCACCAGATTGGAGCTTACCATTTGAGATCATGTGTGACGCAAGCGATTATGCTGTGGGGGCCGTCCTTGGTCAACGAAGGGAAGGGAAGTCCTTTGTTGTGTATTACGCGAGCAGAACTCTAAATAGTGCTCAAATGAATTACTCAACCACTGAAAAAGAGTTGCTCGCTGTAGTCTTTGCACTTGACAAATTCCGTGCATATTTGATCGGTTCACCCATCACCGTCTTTACAGACCATGCCGCCCTCAAGTATCTCCTTTCCAAAAAGGATGCTAAGGCGCGATTAATTAGGTGGATCCTTCTATTGCAGGAATTTGACCTGACCATCAAGGACAAGAAAGGTGTCGAGAATGTCGTTGCCGACCATCTGTCTCGACTCGAGTTCAATGATCCCGCCGATGGCCCTGCCATCCGCGATAACTTCCCTGATGAAAATCTTTTCGCCGTCACTAAGCTGCCTTGGTACGCTCATATCGTAAACTACTTGGTGACGGGCGAACTTCCTTCTCATTGGAATGCACAAGATAAACGCAAATTCTTGGTCGAAGTACGAAACTTCTATTGGGACGATCCATATCTTTTCAAGTACTGTCCTGACCAAATCATGAGACGATGCATTCCTGATGATGAAATCACTAGTGTCCTGAACTTCTGCCATAATGATGCATGTGGTGGTCATTTTTCTGTGAAAAAGACCGCCACAAAAATCTTCCAGTGTGGTCTTTATTGGCCCACTTTGTTCAAAGACACTAATCAATTCTGTCGTTCCTGTGCCCGGTGCCAAAAGTTAGGTGCTTTGTCCCGTCGCCATATGATGCCTTTGAACCCGATTCTCGTGATAGAAATATTCGATTGTTGGGGGATCGACTTTATGGGTCCATTTCCACCTTCTTCTGGGTACCTTTACATCCTACTCACTGTGGATTACGTTTCTAAATGGGTTGAAGCCGTGCCGTGTCGAACCAATGATAATGCAACAGTTGTTAAGTTCTTGAAGGAGAATGTGTTACCTAGGTTTGGCACTCCACGTGCTATCATCAGTGATCAAGGCACTCATTTCTGCAACCGTTCATTTGAGGCTCTTATGCGCAAGTACGGTGTACTTCATAAGGTTGCTACTGCCTATCATCCACAAACGAATGGCCAAGCTGAGTTGGCGAATAGGGAGATCAAACAAATTCTGAAAAGACGGTAAACCCCGACGGCAGGATTGGTCCTTACGCCTTCTTGACGCCTCGGGCATACCGTCATCGCTTATAAATCTCCTCTTGGGATGTCTCCTTATAGGCTTGTCTTTGGGAAAGCCTGTCATTTACCCGTCGAGCTCGAACATAAAGCTTATTGGGCCGTCAAGGCCTTAACTTTGACCTCAACGCTGCAGGTATTTAAAGAAAACTCCGATTATCCGAGATTGAGGAGTTAAGGAACGACAACACGACAATTCTAGGATCTACAAGGCAAAAAATGAAAGCGGCTCATGACAAGCGGATCCCGAAAAGAATTTTGAGCCAAATCGGTGGGTGCATCTTTATGACTCCGTTTGCATCTCCACCTGTAAGTTAAGGTCGCGGTGGACTGGTCCATTTGTGGTGAAACAAGTTTTTCCCAACGGTCTTTGTTGAGGTCGAGGACCCAAGCGATGGGAGAATATTCGTAGTCAATGGCCGGAGACCAAGCATTACATTGAGCGTGTGAGCCAAGCTGAAGAGATCATTCTCGAGGCTCCGATTTACCAAAGTTGACAAGTTTGCTTCAAACCCTATTGTACCATATTTTTATTTCTTTGTGTCGTCTAGTGTGCTTTGTGTGTTTTTAATTTTAGTTTGATTTTCTGTGATTTTATATTTGTTTATGATTTGGAGAATCAGTTTAGGAAGCTCGGCTCAGTTCCAATGTTCATCATCCAGGTGTTCTCTTTCCCTGTCTTCTTCGTATTGCATATAATTTTAGACATTGAGGACACTGTCTGATTTTGGTTGGGGGTGGTGAGCATATTCATGCGTGAGATTAATTTTTGTCTTGTTGTTATTTTGGGTCAAAATTTTTGCGAGATTAACTGAGTATGATTTCAAAATTTTTGGTTTGAGTCAGTTTTTGCTATCTTAATTACCAAGAAATGATTTCCAGAGTTATTTTTGCGCACATGCCAGACCTTGTGGTAAGATAGTTGTTGACACATTTAGTTGAGAAAAATTCCCAAGTTTAAAGTTTCCATTTTTGGTGAGTTGTGAGAGTTGAGAAAAATGACTTTTTGAACTTTCATTGACCTTTTGAGTTGGTTGAGTCATTAACGGACACATTTACTCGACTTGTGACATTTACTTAAGGGATGATTTACGGTTAGGAATACTTCTTAGAAATTGAGCCAAGTGTTGTAGATAGTTATCATTTTCTTTAAAAAAAAAAAAAAAAAAAAGAGAGAGCAAGAGCATCATTTATCATCAATGTTTATGTAGTCTGGTTGCACTAACGTCTTGTGCTGCATAGCAGCCAATCAAAAGAACGCCTTACTACATCAGCTTCATCAAATGTATGTTGTCTCTTGCCTCGAAAAAAAAAAAGAAGGAGAAATCTGTGTATATTTGTCTGTATTTTCGGCTCTTTGTTTGTTTATAAGATCTTCCTCTTGGCCAGAATGAAATCCCGAAAGTTTGTTTACAGTTTGAGTGATGAATTGTTCCAGATATTTGATTTGCCTATCATTTGATCAATGTTTGTTTTATAGCTTGTCCTTAAAATGCCTTCTCTCACTTGAGCATTAATTGTGACATTTCCAACTCCATGAGCGTAATCCCTTTGCATCAAAATATTTCCGTCCCCCGTGAGGTAAATGGAGTTGAGACTTTACCTTGGTGAGTTTTTCGATGCTATTTGTGTTAAGGAATGTGGTAAGAAGGATACGGTTTGGTGCACACACACACGACTCTGGAGTCATGACTGAAGTAGTTTTGATAGCATTTTTCTGATGACTTACTAATGTTTTGTTTGATTACTTAGGTGATTTTGTAGGTTTTGATTTGAATTTTCAACTTGACATGATTTTTCTTTCGCTTGAATTGCTAGAGACTAGCAATAAGCTGGTTGGGGGTTGTGATAAGTGCACGAATTTGCACTTTTAATGTTCATAATTGTCAAATTATTTTATCAAAATTGTGACTTTAATTTCAAATATTCCTAAATTTAGAGGATTTAATTTTAATTGGATTTACTTTATTTTTTCGTGGTTTTTGAAGAAAACAATTAGATTTGGGCTAGTTTACCAAGCAAAACCCAAAAGTTGAGCCCAAGAAAAGCCCAATCCGCCCAAAGCCCATCAGCCCATCGCCTAGCCGAGCCAAGCCGAGAAGCCGCGAGCCGAGCCGAGGCCGCCGGAACCACCGCACCGCCGCGTGTCGGCCGGCTGCAAGCCGCAGCCGCGGGACCCAGGTTACCTCTAGTTAGATCTCGCCACGCGTCTGTGGGGTCCTTTGCTCCCGGGATACTGCGCTTGGCGCGCCGCCGCCTCCCTCCCTCGCGCGAGTCTCCTCCACGTCGCGTCACCCGGCTTTTCATCTCTCTCCGCGTGGGTCCCGCGTGCGAGCCCCTCCAACCCGGATCGCGCCACGTGTCCATCTTGTCCCCCCCGCATCACGCGTTTCCGCGCCGTTCCCTCTGCGCGAGTTCCTCTCCGCGGCGTCGGTCTTCCTCCGCGTGGTCCAAATGTGTGCCACGTTTCTCCGTAGCGAATGGCCTTGTGACCGCGTGTCCCACTCTGCGAGCGTGATGATTTTTCTCCACGATTAAGCATCCGGTTTTACACTCTTAACACACCCAAAACTCTATAAATAGGGTCATTATCAAAGAGTTAGAGTGAGACATTTTTTAGAGCCTAAATTCTCACATATTTTCTTGTTCTTATTCTCATATTTTCTTTTTAGAATTTTATGGGAATTATGTACAAGTTAGGCTAGAGTATTTAGGTGAGGCTTGAGATGATCCTATATGTGTAGTGAATTTATTTGGATTTTCGATTCTCCAATGGTTTGTAAGTTTTATACATTTGAGTAAATAACTTTCTTTTATCATATTTCTTCTTCTTATCAATATATTTTATTGTCAACTCTCATATAAATCTAATCATGCTCTTTTTATGTGATTGTTGCGTTATATTATATATTGATCGTTATTATTTTATGAGTAGTCTTTTACTGCATTATTGCCAACGGTATATTGTCGCTCTTAGATTTAATAATCTTTTACTGCATTATTGCCAACGGTATATTGTCGCTCTTGGATTTCTCATAAGATAATTTTTCCTAATTTTAAACGTTAGAATTTTATTTACTCGAATACATTTTTAATTCATATGTTCTTCAAATATTTATTTTCCGATTGATTGTTTGGGATGTGAAACTCTCAATTGAGTCAATTCACGAATCAAAATCCAAATAGGTGAACAAAGCATATGGAGGATTCTCAAAGCCTTACCACTTTTTATTATTGAATTTTCTTTATTTTAAATTGTTCAAAAAAATATCAAAAACACTCATTCACTTTTCTTTGTTTGATTGCCTACTTTCCTAACACTTTTTATTTGCTAATCATTTCTTGTTTAATTTAACACTTCCTCGTGGGATCGACCGTTCAAATTGTACTACAATTGACCGCTTGTTTTTGTACACGTTTGGGCGTAATCAATGAGTTACACTTTTAAGAGTTAAGAACCTAAACACGCTGCTCACCTTTAAAAGGTTAAAACTCCAGGCACACAATTCTCCTCTACATGTTTTTATATCAAATAAACGACAGGCGTTGTTCTTTAGAAATGACATGTCTTTTTGAACCTTAACAACACAATACACATTATTATGATGCACGATACTGATTGCAGTCTTTCTTCTTGTGTTTTTTATTTTTATTTTTTTTTGTCTTGTTTAAACGACATAATTTTCTGTATTAACAGCAAATGACATTTTTATTTTGCTTGCCATGAAAACGACATAATTTTTTGTACCAACAACAAACGACATATATATGTGGACCGCTGGGTCTCAGACCGTGCCGGCGCGAGCTTAAAAGAGAGAAAGTCGACTCAGCCCGAGCCCAAGTCTAAAAAATTTAAGGTTGGCCTGAAATTTTATAAGGTATTTTTAAAAAAAATCTTTAAAAATATGATGTTTGGGCCATGCCAACCAACTCTAAAAGAGAGAGGGTCGGCCCAGTCCGGCCCTAAGCCCAAAATAATTAGGGTCGGGTCGGGCCAGACTTGAGCCAACAATAGCGAACCTCGGGCCAATCCGTTTAATCTAGCCTTAACTTACAGCTCTAACGACGCTAAATGTTTGTTTTGCCTCCCATTTTCCTCTATATCTTGACAAAATACTTGTTTTACTGTTCTAGAAATTATCAGGAACTTGGTTTATTTTATATCTTTTGGAAATTGAGGCACTTAATGCCATAAGCCAACATGGACCAAACCAACAACCAGAAGAAAGTGAGAAATAAGTAATTAACGACTTAATATAGGGTTTATCACGACCAACGTCAAATAGTTCTCATCTCATCTCATCACATTTTATACTCAAAACCAACCATTTCTTTTTTCCTTTTTCCAATTGATTCCTGTTGATTGATGCCTTAACTTTTTTCGTTCAATTATTGTAACATTGTTATTTCCAAAAAAAAAAAAAAAAAAAAAAAAAAAAAAAAAAATCAGCGCTTGTATGTATATTCACAATAACATTCACGCCACTTTAGAATAATCATTATAACAATCTTATTGCTAGTTACTATTCACTATGTAACTGAAACAAGTCAGCAGTCAGCAACCTTCTACAAAACAAAACCGACTTATTTCTCATCATTATCCTATAACAGAGTAACTGAACCATTATTCTTTGTGTTACTCGTTTGCTTTTTGCTAAATTCAGCAACCGAGGAAAAAGATACTATCATTATAACAATGCCCTCCAAAACTTGGAAGTTATTTGGAAAGATCATCAGTATCACGTACTATTTTCATCGAGGGGAGAACAATCGCAGCCACGGGCTTATGCGCGTATCCGCCACCTTCATCAATGACCAGCCTAAGCCCTTCAACATGAAGCTTTGCGTGGTGACCGCTTACCAAAATAGTCGGAGTCTTACTTAGTTCCTATATGATGCAAAAATGAGTTTAATACCAAAATCCAGACTTTGCTTGCAAGCCTTGGCATGAGAAAAAAGTTAAAATTGAAAATTTACACGACAAAGTTAAGCTAAATCAAGAATCAAGGAATGTCATTCAGCATCAATGCTGGGTGTCGAGCATCACTACTTACAGTCAGTGGGTCCCGCATTTGGGGCTCACATGTACGGCCTAGCACTTGTGAGTTCTAGGCCGGATTACCATAACGAGAATGCCATTACCTTTGGGATATCCCAAACATCTTTTCTGCCACTCAGAGCCTGAACCTTCGGAATACGGGTGTCCTTGTCTCTCAAAAGCTTCAACTGCTCCTTGACATCTTTGTCTCTCTCCAAACCAGCATGAACTGCTTTCAATCTACAGTGCTTGATCCCATCCTCGGTCTCTATGCAGATATCATCCTAGATAAAATATGCATATCATCAGGACCAACTACTCTTCAACAAATATTTTCATTTCTTATAGTTCTCATCTACTTGAATTTGGCTTCGCACATTTTGTGACAAACAGAACATGAAGGTGGGAAATTTTATTCCCACGCAATCCGTACGAGAAATCTATTTAAGGGATTATCGGTGTTACTAAAGTAAACAAGCAAACAAGTCTGACCTCTTCGTGGACCCAAACCATATCAGCAAGAAACTTCTTGTGTTCATCGGGAACTGCCTTAACCAAATCTGTCCACAAAATTGTATGTTGAATTCAGTATTTAACACGAAATATTCATAGCGCCAAAATAATGATGAAAAGCACAAACTGTGGTTGAACTAAACTAGATCAGCAGAAAAAAAGTTAAAATCTTTGTATTTTGATGAAGATTCTCAAAAACCAAGAAGCCAATTTACAACTTCCATTTGAATAGCTGAAGGTGATAGAAATGAGCACAAAACCTCAATGAGAGTAACCAGTGCTTGCAGAACACATTGAATGACCCATACAAACCAAATAACTAAGAACCACACGCATCTGAGACAGAGTAGTAGCAGAAAAACACAACCTTTATTACACGCGGAAGAGCAAAAGAAGAGCATGACAAGAATCACGGAAATAGGGGATAGTTTTTAAATAGGATATTTTACACATTTGCCTCCTGAAGTTGTATGGTTTTAGCAATTTGCCTACTAAACTTTTAATTTTGACAAGTTACCCCCTCAACTTGTAAACTTGTTGCAATATGCCCCATTTTGACAATAATTGTGTTAAATTAGTGTCGAAAAAGCATGTTTGACAAAAATTTCAACATCCCGATTCAAATGTGACATAAATCTTTCAATTTCTCAATTTTTAATTTTTTAAATCTAACTAAAAATTTGAGCAAATTTAGTAAAATGAGGCATATTACAACATTTTTATAAGTTAGGGAGGTTTTTGTCAAAATTAAAAGTTTAGGGGGCAATTTTCTAAATTACAAAGTTTAAGGGGCAATTGTGCTAAAAATCCTTTTAAATAAAGCTTGCGTTTGTTTCATAGATTCTAATTATTGTTTAAGGCCCCGCTCATTTCACCGATTCGAGTTTAGAATTTGAGTTTTGCTACAGTAAAAAGCTCTAAAAAACAGTCACATCTAAGTTTTTTACTACAGTATAAAATGATCACATAAAGTCACATCTCAACTCGAGTTAAAAACTCGAATCAATAAATTAAACAGGCCCTAAATCTTTTTGCTAGTGTATTCTCTCACAAAATTTAAATTTTTGTTCAAACTTTTATGTATGACAATTTTAACGAAACATAAGGATCTAACCGTTAAAAATTACGTCATAAACTTCCTTAACATGAGAAGTAGTACTTCCACCACACACTCAACGATCCGCTCAACACTAAAAACTAGGATTCTAAAACAGAGCACCATCAAAACCCCAATCTTTATCGAACCAACAAAACCAAGGACCAAACTTACCACTTCCCTTGAACTTAGAACTTAACACAAGAAAGATTAGTGTTATATATTTTTCTTTTCGTGTTCGCTTTGAGGATTCTTCATGCTTTTTCCTTGTAATTGATGATTATATTGATGATTATGAATGAAAAGGTTTTTTCTCATAAAAAAAATATTATATCACCACATTAATAAAAAGAATGCACAAACCAATCCACTTAAAACCAAGAACCCAACTTACTATATCCATAAAATTCGGAACTTAACACAAGAAATACTAATATTGCTGCATTATACAACCAAATTAATGAAAAAGAAGGCACAAAGCAATCCACTTAAAAACCAAGAACCCAAATTTACGCTTCCACTGAACTCAAAACTTAACACCAAAAGTTACCAAACTAATTGGGGAAAAAAAAACATGAAAATGAAAACCAGGAAATGAACATCTTTAAACCCAAAATTTCATTGAAAATGGAAAACATGGACAAGAATCAGGGAAAAAAAAAAAAAAAAAACCTCACCGGCCGAGCCATGAGGAACACCATAAGATTCAAAAGTGGGGCCCGCATCGTAAATCGAGCCCTGATACTCGGTCCCTTTGGCGGCATTAAACTTGGCCTTGATCTTCCCAGCCCATCTCCTCCCTTGCAAGTACATTCTCTCGTACCCATCATCCCTATACCATCCTTCTCTCTCCTCGTTCTCCTCGTACTCCCTCCACCCGTCGGAGAACTCCGACCCGTCTCTCGGCGGCGGAAGCAGCCCCAGAAACGCCGCGAAGGCGAGGTCGTGGTTTCCCGACAGGAAGACGTGCTTTTGGTGCGGGTATTTCGAGGGTAGCGATACGAGGAAGTCGAGGACCTGGCGGGTGTTGGGGCCGCGGTCGCAGTAGTCGCCGAGGAAGATGACGGTGGCGGTTTGGAAAGCGGGGTCGCCGATTTGGGACTCAAGGTTGGACCAGAGGTTTCGGAGCTTGGTGTCGAAGCCGTGGATGTCGCCGATGCAGCATACGACTCTCGGTTTTGTTGTTTGTGATGGATCTTTTTCTGACATTTCTTTTTTCGTCTGAGATTTTCGAACTTCTCTGTTGGTTTCAGAAATGGCGTAGGTGATGTAATATGATGGGTGTTCGGTATAGTTGTTGTTTTTTGGTATTTTACACAATTGCTCCCTTCACTCGTATGGTTTTAACAATCAACCTCTTAAATTTTTAATTTTAATAAGTTATCCTTTCAATTTATAAAATTATTATAATATGACCCATTTTAAAGATAATTATGTTACATTAATATTAAGAAAGTACGCTTGACAAAAAAATTTAACATCCCAATTTAAATATAACATAAATTTTTTAATTTCTTAATTTTTAATCTCTTAAATTTAATAAAAATTTGAACAAATTTAATAAAATAAAAAAAATTACGGATCCGTTTAGTTCGATAATTTAGGCCTCGTTTACTTCACCGATTCGAATTTTTAGTTTTAGGTTTTTGCAGTAAAAAGCTCTCAGAAAATGTCACATCAAAATTTTTTATTACAGTAAAAAGCTCTTAGAAAATGTCACATCTCAGCTCGAATCAAAAACTCGAATCCGCGAAGTGAACGAGACCTTAAATTTTTAATTTGAGTTGAGATGTGATTTTATGTGAGAACTTTTATAATAGTAAAAAGTTTGATGTGACTATTTTTGAGTGTTTTTTATTGCAACAAAACTCAAATTCTAAACTCGAATCGGTAAAAAAAATGAAGTCTGTATAATAATTTTATAAATTTGGAGGGTTGATTGTTATAATTAAAAATTTAAGAGACAATTTATTAAATCACAATAAGTTTAAGGGCAATTGATTTAGAAATCGATATATTTTAGAGAGGAGTTTGTAAGGATATTCCAGGAGTCCTTTTATGACCATTTTTTTTTCTATAGAAAAGAGATCACTTTAATGCCATGTATTTTTCGGAAAGCAAAAAAACACATTGTAAATAATATTATAATATACTCTAGCACTTTAATAAAACACTATTTCCATACCCTAAAGTCGATTTTTTTGAACATGAAAATTGAAACGTTCTTTCTACCTTTCTTTAAATAGTCTAAATTTAGCATATGTTAACCCAAGGATCCTTTCAATTTTTTTTTTTTTATTTTTATCTAATCTATGATTTAAAAAGAAGAAAAATTAGTATCAAAAGTCATTTTATATCCCAAAAACAGATTTATAGTGATAATTTTTAAAACATTAAGGTAACTTTTAATATTATTAAAAACACACGGTAATAATCTTCAAGTTTTTCTTCTATAAGAGAGAAGGTAAGAAAGAAAGACCTTAAAATTATGAAAAAGTTAATCTTATCACAAATTAACAAGTAGCATTTTGTTGGTGTACAAGACTGAGAATACCACTACAATAATTTAGGAGACAGTGAAAATATTATTACACAAGGAAACTCTTTGTTTCCCACATTATTGATCAATTGCACATTGGAAAGGTGAGAAGTTAGGCTATCTCTTCTGGAAGTTGAGGAACTTGATGCTGTAAGCAAAGACAAAGAGGAAGAGCAAGACCCAACCAATATTTACCAAAGCCACTATAGGAAGGAAGTCATAGTCAAAATTCAATTGTTCCTTGATATACTTGTTCAATGGAATACTAGTGCCAAACCCAGGTATCTCAACATTAGTATGTTTGTCACCCAGTTGAGATGCCACTAGGCCATGTATTGTCCAAGACACAGGAGAAACCCAGTAGTACCATCTCCACCAGATTGGAATTTGCTGCAACAATTTACAAAAAAAGTTACGAGGTTAAAAGGGTGTCTGCATCTGCCTCTGAACATTTCACGATCGTCAAATTACTTTCTACACTTTTAATTTAACAAATTATTTTTGAATTTAATAAAGTATTACAGAGTGTCTCAAAATTGATAAAGACTATTACAGTTTAGACAAATGTTAAGTTTAAACAACGTCATACATATTATGTGAGCTTGGATGAGGGAAGAGATTGGAATTTTAGGTGACGATCAAAGCACGTCTCCTTTCAAATTTTGACGCATTGCTTTGGGCACTTGGCAGCATTTTATTAAATTCAAGAGGGTAATTTACCTTAACTGACAGTTCAGGGCAACTTGCTAATTTATTTGAAGTTCAGAAGCCAAAGCATAAAAAAAAACTTTCCATATTTTTTAATGCAAAGAGAGTCAAAAGTTTTAGGAAGTAAAATGAGGTTAAGTGAATGTAGTTTTGTACCTCTCTAGGGATAATAAAACCACAGAACAAGGCCCAGAAGCAGCAAAAGAAGTACATGAAAATGGCACCAATTTGGTGGCCGGGAGTCAATGCCACTCCCATCATCCCATAAGCTGTGAAGTAGACTAGGCACATTAATACATAATAGTAGAACCAGAATATTTTCCCTATGTTCCACTCAAATCCAATCATAGAGTAGAGGATCAGAGTGTAAACCAAGCATTGAGTTGCTGAATAGATTATCTCTATGGCTACCTGCCAAATCATAGGCACACAAATAGAATCAAAACATAGCAAAACATATCAAAACTATAAGGGTTTCTTACCAGGAGCGGAACAACCCATGAACGAGGCTGGGTGGCCGCCCCACCTGAACTCTTTTTTTTATTTTTTTCTTTTAAATTTTTATATGAAATTTTATAAAATTTGTATTTTGCCACCCTAAAATTCTGTATATCGTTATTTACCCCTTTTTATTAGTTTAGTTACAACCCAGTACCGTGGGACTAATTTTTCTGGCTCCGCTCCTGTTTGTTAGATTACTAAAAATCTCATAAAGTGGGTGCATCTTTTCTTTACCTGAGCACATGCATAAGGCAGTGTTGAATACATTCCCGCGGCCCTCTCGCGGTAGAAAACCGTTCTCTCGATGTCCACAACAGGCTGCACTGCAGAGCCATTGCTGGATCCAAGGAAGAACACAGCAGTAAAAATGGCTCCCAAGAGATTCATCACCTCTTGTACTGTGCCCCTGTTATGACATAATTCAATTTAAGCTCTTGTCCCTTGTTCCAGAACATACGATCAATTACTTGGTTGAAGCTAAATACTTACGTTTTTTGTCCCTTGTTCCAGTAGATAAGACCAAATAGCACACCAATGATTATGGTTATGAAGAACCGGACGCCATTGTATTTAGGGTTTCTCCAGTAAGACCAATGCTGTTTCCAGAAACAAGCTTTGCACTGGACGAGAAATGGTTGGGAGTACTTGGTCGGAAAGAACAGGTCCGTGGTCTCCGGCGCCGGAGTACTGAGCTCTTTGATAAGCTCCTGATTTTTCCTGAAAGAATATGAAGTGGGACGACGAAAATCATGATGTTTGAGTTGTGTGGAGCGTAATTATGGTTTGACCTGTGTATTAATTTGTCCTAATTCTCGTGATATATAAGGGACTTTACGACAACCATTTTCTGCAGCGATAAGTGGACGCAGCTCTCACATTAAAAGTGAACCATTTTAAATCTTATGCGTGTGTTCTATATATTTGTCTTTTTTCTCATTTTTGTCATTGCTCTTGAAAAGTAGAAATTAAGATTTTAATTCCTGACATATCAAACTAGAGATCCAAGGTCATAAAAGAGTACTATAATCTTGACAAACTTACTGGTAAAGAGAAGACTTGGTATAAATTTCCGCGAAATCGACATTAAGTTGAGCCTCAACCGAAGGAGCAGTGACCTCAAGCATCCATGTTGCTGGATTGTAACCATCCTTAATCTTAGGAACTCCTGGAATTCCCTGCATTGCAAAGTTCATACATATTAGGAAGTTCAAAGAAGTCTGAACAGGAAAACGCATTATTAACCCCAAATTTTAGTTATAATTTTTTCAATCTTCCCCATTTGTGATTTGGAAGGAAGGAAACATTAAAACAGATTCACAAGATAAATACTCACTTCCAAGTATTCTGTGAGCTTGTGCGAATTGTGACCAAGAGGTCCGGCATAAACCAATTGTCCACCTAGTTTCATTAGTATCAACTGCAGCAAAATGAGTTGAGATAATATGCAAAGAATTGATGCATAATATGGAAATCGAATTAATAATGCTAGAGGAAAAGATACTGAAATTTACTCACACCTCATCAAAAGCTTCAAAAATATCAATGCTTGGCTGGTGAATTGTGCACACAACGGTTCTTCCCGTATCAACGGTGTTTCTCACGGTACGCATGACAATGGCAGCAGCTCTGGCATCAAGACCGGATGTTGGTTCATCCATGAAGATGATCGATGGATTAGCAACTAACTCCACAGCTATTGTTAGTCTTTTCCTTTGTTCCGTTGAAAGACCATCTACACCTGGAAGCCCAACTAGAGCATCTCTAATTGGGTTTAGTTCAACAAGTTTCATGACTTCTTCAACAAACATCTGTTCCACAAATAGGCAAGTATCATATATAAGATCATTCATTTAGAAATTAGGATGATTATAGAGGACCCTTTAGCTTACCTTTCGCGTTTTTGTCTTCACATCCGAAGAAAGACGAAGCCATGCCGAATAGAGAAGGGATTCATAGACAGTGACATGTGGTGAATGAATGTCATTTTGCTCACAATAGCCACTGACCCTAGTGAATGTTGTTTGGTTCTTTGGATAGCCAGAGATGGTAATGCTTC
Source organism: Morus alba (assembly GCA_012066045.3). Taxonomy (NCBI): domain Eukaryota; kingdom Viridiplantae; phylum Streptophyta; class Magnoliopsida; order Rosales; family Moraceae; genus Morus; species Morus alba. The sequence goes on along the minus strand of CP050226.2, from coordinate 18,060,276 downwards.
CCTCGATATAACCGCCAGTCTTTCTTCCTGCCAAGACATCCATAAGTGTTGTCTTCCCAGCACCAGTGACACCGACTAATGCTGTCAATATCCCTGGCCTGAAAGTACCGCTGACATCACGTAGCAGTTGAAGGCGGTCTTCTTCTTCTCCATGTCTCTTCATTTCCTGGTAGAAAAAAGACAAAATTTTTTCCCTCAATCTTTGCTTCAAATAAAACAATGTTCAAAAAGAAAATAAAAAACTGACTGAACAACAACGAAACACGTACAGAAGGCATATCCACGTAGTAGTTCACATGGTTAAATGCAAGTGAAAGAGGTTGAAAGGGCAAAACCATTCCTCTTCTTGGTGCATGCTCAGAAGATCTATTATTGTCTGAAGAACATTTCACTAGCATATCAATACCTGTAGATCTTTCATATGAAGTTACATATATATTTTGAAACTCCTAAAAACACCTTGCACACTATATGATGCAATTATAGTGTTTGGTAAAAGCGTGTAAAAACAATTTGTACAAAAAGCAATGCATTTTTTAAGTATTTTGAGAAGTTGGAATCCGTGATTTTTAGATTCTGCTTCTACTTCTGCTTTTGCTTTAAGCATAAAGCACAACAATTCTAAACTGGGCCAAAGAGAAATAGAACTGATTGTTTTGTTACTAGTAATAAGATAAGATATGTTATTAATCTTGGAAAAGTTGAGTACATAAAATGAAGGGAAGAAATTAAAGCTTAAACCTTCAAATGTTTGTTCGCTGGACGATGGCTTCTCTTTCGCTTCTTCACTTACTTCATCTAGAATGACAGCTTTGGAATCTCCAATAGCTGATAATTATTTTCATACAAAAAATGTGAGATTTGTCAACTCCAGAACATTGTTTCCAATGAATAAAAGACTTGAGTAAGACCAAGAAGAGTTGACTCACGGTTCATATAGGCCAATGCTGCAATAAACAAAATGTTGAAGAGAAGAGAAAACCCAAAAAGTGCCCCGATACAAATCCAATACCAATATTCATGAGTGAAGTACCCTCTAGACTCAAGGAGGACTTTCCCGACTGTAAATCCGTTTTCGGAAAAATAAATTGGCTGTAAAGAGTATGGAACTTGTTAGAACTCTAATGATGGCTTTTTATCCAAGAATGACTCAAAATCCTAATTCAACTTTGTATTTAAGAAAAACTCATCCTTGCATATTGTGCATGTAATTTTTCTAAAGTACAATGGACATCACCAAATATGACCACCAAACTCATCCTTACCGTATTCCACCTTTTATCAAGGAATTCATTCATGAATATTGCATTCTGTGCGTACATCATGGGAGAAGCATAGTATCCCCATAACATCCATTTCTGAAGGTCATCTACAACACAGTATAAAAGACTTAGAAAAAACCAGACGAATACATAAAGTATGAGAAATAGAATGTGTGTGCCTTGCGTATAGAACCATGTTCCAACTTGATTTAACCCCTAGGATTATGAAAAAGATGTTATAAACGGGGAAACTATTTGAAGCCCGGAATTTTAATTAGATTCTATTAGGTATATCAATTTTTCATCTGTTTGATTCTGACATGATCTGACGTTTAGAAATATGCAGTCTTGATAAGTATTCTCTACATTAGAATGTTCCGTAAAGAAATACTTACTTTTGGAAATTACAAATCCCCCTAGCACAAAAACCATCAACATGGCAAAGGTACCCAACATATTAGCGAGGACTAGTGTTCTTCCTAGTGCAGCTATAAGCCGGAAGTAGGACAGAGCCATATGATGCAAGCCAAAGAAAGCCAAGAATTGTTTGAAAAATCTGTAGTAAAGGGAAGAACAAAATATATAAGCAAAAATACATATGTACACAATCATTTTAATCAACAATGATAAATATGTATAATTGTTCAAAATTGCAGCAAAAAAAAAAAAGGTTATAACAAGAAAAATCAAGAAAATTAACCTTTTTTTCTTTTTGCTAATAAAAGATTTAACCTTATGTACCTGCTAGCAGCTGGAGCAAAGCCAATTGTGTAGTATGTTAGAATAACCCATATCCCTGATTCCAAAAGGGATAGGGGAATTTTGAGAATACAAACAGGGAAGCCAAAAGCCCAAGCAGGAAAAAACAGGAAATCCCTCTGTTTATAGAACACAGGAAGCTTGAAAACTGTCAATGCCATTTCTGCCATCCCATTGAACATAACATTAATCACACCGAAAAAGAGTGCTCCATAAAATTTGCCTCCATCTTGCAAGGTGCCCACTTGCATTTTCGTCCTAAGGAACACAGTGAAGGTGATTATGGACATGATTACTATTTGGGTACTCTTGAAGACATAGACAAAAGAATTGCGCTTCATCAGCAGCCACTCCCTTGAAAAGCATGCTTTCAACAGCTCCGTATTCGAAATTCCGTACTTGTTCTTCACCAATGCAGATGGGTGGACACTTGATTTGTCGTACGGAATCTTAAGTTCGGTGTCAAGTCTTTGGCCAATGTGGAAAGACTTGAAGCCATTCACAAATTCAGGAACTGAAATGTATGTGTAAGGCTGGTCCTTCTTGGACCAATATTGTTCTTGGTCTTTCTTGGAAGTTACTTCTTGAAGAAAGTCCGCAACTCCTTTCCTCTCTGGACATTTGAAGCCCATGTACTCGAAAAACTCGAGTACATTCTCTCGCGGACCTTGGTACACAATCTGGCCTTCTGAAAGTAGGATAATGTCGTCGAAAAGTTCGTATGTCTCTGGTGCTGGCTGTAGCAGAGAAACAACCATTGTGACGTCTGAAATGTGAGTCATTTGTCTCATGTAGTTGCAAATCTGAAAAGTGGTGGCACTGTCCAATCCGTTCGATATTTCATCCATTAAAAGAACCTTGGCTGGTCCTACCAACATCTCCCCTGCAAAGAGACATTATAGTAGCAAATCACAAGAAAGACATGAAAACATCATTACATGAAAAGGCACGAACTTTTTCTATAGGAGATGTTAAGAATTAGATTTTGGTTCATAAATTTAGAATCATGGTTCAAAAATATTCTCAGTTTACATGTATTTTTTTATGAGAGAAAACACTATAGTGAATCATGAACTATGATTCAAATCATGATACGAATTTACCAACAAAACACAGAAAGCGCAATACAATAAAAAAAAAAACACGATAAAATAAGAATACACAGTACTTATAATGGTTCACCCTTAATATCATAGCTACGTCTACTTTCAAGCACTACAGAATTTCACCATAATAAAGGAGAGAATCGCATGAAAAATCACACAACAATGTGGTAAGTCTCTAGCAACTATTTTTCAAGAATTGAATCAAGAAGAAAAAAGAATGAATCTTTATTGAATTCACCACAAGAATTACAGAATTGGTTCTTTGAACCAGAAACCTATTTCCTGCTCAGGGAAATTGCCAAGACTTTCCCCGATTGTCTCAATGTTTGCCTGCTTTCTCCTTCGCTGAATCTCTCTATTTATTCCTGCCCTTAAACGACACTAATCACAATCCCCTGTGCTCACACTCACAGTAAACACGTAAGTACATACTAATACACACGTAAGCACATACTCACCCACACAACAGCCACGTAAGCCTATACACTCCTGAACCTATACACTAACAATCCTCTAATCACTTACCCGACTCTTCCTCACATAAACTTGTCTAATTAGAGGCTTATCAATTACTCCGCCCCCCAAAAAAGTCACCTTGTCCTCAAGGTGAAATTTAGGGAATTGTTGCTGAATGACGTCCAAAAGCTCCCAAGACGACTCATAGTCCGGTAAATGATGCCATTGAAGCAAGACTTCCAGCTGTCCCGTAACCTTAGAGAAACAAGTAGCTAGCAACCTCTCCGGCTCCACACGTAACTCCAAGTCAGCAGCCAAAGTTGGCGGAACTTCCTGAGCCAAAATAGGCTGGCAAATGGTGAGCTTAAGTTGCGACATATGGAACACCGGATGAATCTTAGCCGCCATAGGCAATTGCAACCTATACGCCACTACCCCCACCCATGCTACGACCTTATAGGGACCATAAAACCGGAGAGAAAGCTTCTCCTTCAGAAACTTAGCCAAGGAACGATGGCGATATGGACGAAGTTTCAAGAACACCAAATCCCCCACATCGAAGGAGACATCACGATGCTTGAGATCCACGTTCCTCTTCATTGAATGTTGTGCCTGAAGCAAGTGGCCCTGTAGCTCTTCTAAGATAGCATCCCGAGTTTGTAACTACTCCTCCAACAAAGAGTTCGCGGTGGAACCTAACTCAAAACGCAACAATTTTGGAGGGTCACGACCATACAATGCCCTGAAAGGAGTTATTCCCACAGACACATGGAAATTTGTGTTATACCAAAATTCAGCCCACGCTAGATGAGAAAACCACTGAGTAGGTTTCCCCGACACAAAGCAACGCAAATAGGCTTCTAAGCACCGATTCAACACTTCCGTTTGCCCATCCGTTTGTGGATGGTAAGCGGTACTATGATGTAAAGCAGTGTCCTGCAACCGAAAAAGCTCCTTACAAAATTGGCTTAGGAAGACCTTGTCACGATCGGACACAAAAGTCCGTGGAAAATCCATGAAGTCGCACCACCTCTTTAATAAACAGGGCAGCCACCGATTTTGCAGAAAAAAGATGGCGAATCATTTCCCCCCGACTTAGGCAACCCCTCCACAAAATCCATCGAAATCTCATCCCAAACCAAGTTTGGCAATGGTAATGGTTGTAATAGATCCCCAGGCGCCAAGGTAGAAGGACGACGTCTTTTTTCATGCCATACCAAAAGAACTCGGATGACAATCGTTTGAATGTCTTTAAGATGCCTAAGTGTTCACCGACCTTGCCACCATGGAATTCATTCAGAAGGACCGGTATAAGAGGAGATAGCCTAGTCAAAACCACCCGACCCTTGCACAACAACATGTCATTGCATAAAGAAAAACCCTTCACCCCCTTAGGATTTTCTAGCAATGCTTTCTGAATAATTGCCAACTTCGGATCACCTAGAAGTTGCTCCCGAATATCAGCCCCATCATATAACGCTGAAGTGGTAAGGAGCATCAATTCCAATCCTGAAAACCTCCTAGACAACGCATCCATGATGTGGTTCTCTGTTCCGGGCTTGTACTGGATTTCAAAATCATAACCCAATAATTTACACAGCCATATCTGGTGCTCTTCCCCAACTAAATGTTGTTCCAACAGGAATTTTAAACTCCTATGATCCGTGCGGACAATGAAATGTCGCCCAAGAAGATAATGTCTCCATTTCTGGATAGCCAATACCACAGCCATCAATTCGCGCTCATAAACTGATTTGGCCCTCGCGCAATAGGACAAAACTTGACTAAAGCAGGCTATAGGCCATTGGTGTTGCATTAAAACCGCGCCGATCCCAAAGCCTGAAGCATCGGATTCTACCACAAATGGTTGTGAAAAATCCGGTAATGCTAGGACCGGAACTGTGGTCATGGCCTGTTTCAAACCATGGAAAGCAGCCTCAGCCTTTTCAGACCAATTAAAACTATCCTTCTTCAATTGCTGTGTCAATGGCCAAAAAGATGGTCATACCCTGTCACAAAACGCCAGTAATAACCGGTTAAACCTAAAAATCCACGCAACTCCTTAATGGAGCTGGGTGTGGGCCAATCCAACATGGCTTGAATCTTGTTGGAGTCGGCCGAAACACCATCACAAAACACAATATGGCCCAAATACTCCAATCGACTTTGGCCAAAAGTGCACTTTTTTTGGTTGACATATAATTGGTTATCCTCCAAGGCCTTCAAAACCACTTCCAAATGATCCACATGTTCCTCCAAGGTCTTACTATAGATCAAAATATCATCAAAAAAGACTAAAACAAACTTTCGCAAAAAAGGTTTTAATACCTCATTCATCAAAGATTGGAAGGTGGCTGGAGCATTAGTTAGCCCAAAGGGCATAACCAAAAATTCATAATGGCCATCATGGGTGTGGAAGGCCGTCTTTGGAATGTCTTCCACCCGCATACGAATTTGATGATAGCCCGATTTCAAGTCTAGTTTGGTAAATATAGTGGCACCAAACAATTCATCCAATAACTCTTCAATCACCGGTATAGGAAACTTATCCGGAACTGTAGCTTTGTTGAGAGTGCGATAATCAACGCAAAAGCGCCAACTAACATCTTTTTTTTTTTTTTTTTTTAACTAAAAGCACCGGACTAGAAAATGGACTGTTGCTTGGTTGTATGATTCCGGCCGCAAGCATTTCTCGGACTAACTTTTCAATCTCATTTTTCTGGAAATGAGGATACTTGTAGGTCTAACACTAATAGGAACCGTGCCCGGATGAAGTTCAATGCGATGGTCATGCCTACGTTGAGGGGGAAGACCATCCGGCATATTCAAAACCTTTGATGACGCTGCAACAATGCACTGATCGGGGCTGGAAATGGCTGGTCAGGTTCCCTTTCTGCGTCCAACGTCTATAACTCTAAATATATTCCTTGTCCCTCATGTTTAATGGTCCGAAACATTGCCTTAAGGGAAACCATAAAAGTGAAAAGAGTCATGTCCCCTCGTAAGGTCACCATTTCCCCCCTAATCCGGAACTTCATCAATTGGGATTTCCAATTCACATGCATTCCCCCCAATGTTTCTAACCACTACATGCCTAAGATAACATCCACCCCCCTAATTCCAATGGCAAAAAGTTCTCTATTATGGTTAGTTGAGGCAAACTCAATGACACATCTCGACAAAGCCCCTGCCTTTTAACCGAATCCCCCGTGCCCACTTGCATTCCAAACACGGCAGTGGGATAAATTGGAATGGATAAATGTCTCACTAAGCTTAAGGAAATAGAGTTGTGCGTTGCTCCAGAATCAATTAAGACAATTACCTCTAGTTGAGCAATTGATCCGTGAATCTTTATAGTTTTGGGTGTTGAAAGGCCTACCACAGAGTTCAAGGAAAGTTCAATAAGCTCGGGCTGCCCTTCCTCCCAAACCACCTTAGCCATGTCAATATCCTCCTCCAAGCATTCCATGGAATCCTCATCACTACCCAACATAATCCAGAGTTCTTCTTGCAACAGTGGCCAAATTTTTTTTTTTCATCACACCTATAACAAAGCCCCTTGTCCCTCTTTTCTTGCAACTCTGAATCCGACAACCTTCGAAAAGGAAATTCCTGTTTTGGCTTACTGCCCTATCCCCCATGGCTGGAGCTTGCTGTGGTCGTTCAATTTCAGGGACTGCTTTAGCCGGCAAATTAGGAAATCTAGCTCGCGGTCCTCCCAAAAATTGTGACCTTGGAACTCTTGTTCCGACAACCTCCCGACGTAGCAACTCGTTCTTCTCCTCAGTTCTTTGGACGATCTCCATAATTTCACCTAATCCCTCCAATTTTAAGAGCCTTAACTCCGCCCGAACTTCCTCCTTTAATCCATTAACAAAAATGCCCTCCAAAATTTCCTCCGGAACTTCTAAGAGTGGGGCGGCAGAAACTTCAAATTGTCGGCGATAATCCGCCACCGTACCTTCTTGTTGAATCGCCAAGAACTTTTCACAGAGGTTCCCTGCCTGTGATGATCGGAAACGCTGCAAAAGAGACAACTTGAACTCTGTCCAACCGTGAAACGGACGGCGGCCATACTGCCATTGAAACCACGACAAGGCGTCTCCTTCCAATGTAATACCAGAGGTAATCAACCGCTCTCTCTTTAAACAACAGTTGATGGAAAAGAATTATTCCATTCGGAACACCCATCCATCAGATCATCACCACTAAACACAGGGCATTCTACTTGCCGTCGACGGTATGAAGTCCAATCTTCGTTCTCTGGCAGCTCACCCAAAACGCCCCTATTTTCCCCATTCTCCCTATGTCACCCCCCTCTGTATCTGTTTCCTCCCACGCCACACCTCTGTTCACAGAATCCAGGATTTTTCGGTTCTCCAAAAACCCCACGCCACTCTCCACGTTGTCTAGCGTACCTTCCCTTAGCCCCCCGTTCATTCCCTCATGTCGGCCCTTACACTCTTCTTCTCCTCCATCGTGACCGAAATTCCTTAAATTTCTGAGTTCCGCCGGTCGTTCTCCTCCCTGAGCATGCAACCCAAAGGTTTCTGCCGGTAATGGTGTGTTCTGGAAAACCCTAGGATCTCCCGCTCATTCCTCGATTCGTGCACGCGGTCCAACAATTTCAACCAATTGCGATCCCACGTCCACCGTCGGAGCCGCTCCTTGCTCCGGTTCCACCATGGACGTCGAAGCTCCTTCTTTCTCGGACGTTTTCGCTGACGCCGTGAACATTTTCATCTGCTCCTCGGTTAACCGACGGAGATCGGTGAGATTTTGAGTAAGCTCGGTTCTAACCTTATCAATTCCCTTCTCCATCTCTCCAATTCCCTTCACCATCGTAACCCTAACATCCTTTATCTCTTTCTCCACAGTTTCGAACCTCTCTTTTGCCTTTCTTGTCGCCATAAATCTCCCAGGATGATGCTTTGATACCAAATTGGTAAGTCTCTAGCAACTATTTCACAAGAATTGAATCAAGAAGAAGAAAGAATGAATCTTTATTGAATTCACCACAAGAATTACAGAATTGGTTCTTTGAACCATAAACCTATTTCCTGCTCAGCGGAATTGCCAAGACTTTCCCCGATTGTCTCAATGTTTGCCTGCCTTCTCCTTCCCCGAATCTCTCTATTTAGTCCTGCCCTTAAACGACACTAATCACAATCCTCTATGCTCACACTCACAGTAAACACATAAGTACATACTAATACACACGTAAGCACATACTCACCCACACAACAGCGACGTAAGCCTATACACTCCTGAACCTATACACTAACAATCCTCTAATCACTTACCCGACCCTTCCTCACATAAACTTGTCTAATCAGAGGCTTATCACAATGCCTCTCAAACCTTTTGTGTTCATCTCTCTATTTCTAATCCTAAAAACGACGCCCCCAATCTAAGTCTAAAATATTGTATGTTGACTTTACATCAGGGCAACAATTAGGCTCCATACAATCAACAAGAATTTATGACATACAGCCAAATGAAACTATTTTGTTTATCAATAAATGGAACTTGTAGTGAAAACAACATACCTATTGTCAAACGTTTTTTCTGCCCACCAGAAATACCCCTTCTCATCTCATCACCAACCAAAATGTCCGCGCAAATATCCAATCCAAGTATCTGTCACCATTCTTTATAAGAAGCCATACAATTCTTTTGTAAAAGACTATGATAACTTATAATATAGATGTACTTCATAAATTTCCCTCCACTGAGAATGTTCAAAACAGAAAGACCAGCTTACCTTGAGAACATAATCTGTGATCACACTAGTTTCTTGGCCTGACATTGCCGTGGCCTTCATGAATGCATCAATCTCAGGGTCTGGCTTAATTCCTGTTTCTTTCTCTCTTCTCGAGAGCTCAGCTAAGGTTTCGTACCTAGTGCCGACGCCTAAACAACGTCCCGAGAAATCCAACGTCTCTCTCACTGTCATCTCTCCATAGTGCAGATCATGCTGACTGACATAAGCACATGTTCTTTGAGGAACAAATTCATTCAGTTCATGACCACAATAAGTCACTTTCCCAGATACCTGAATTACAATATCAAGTCTTTAATCAACTTCTTGTGATGATAACTTCTAATTTTTAACTAATTATAAATTCACATCATAATTTCAGAACCAACGAATTACCAACACATGACATAATTTATATAACATTTCTCTCTTCTTCTTCTTTTTTTTTTTTTTTTAATGAACAGATTGTATGTGCAATGAGAGTTCTATAATGGGATTTGAAACGATACTTTACAGGTATATTATAATTCCGAACCGTCAAATTTTTAGTAAGTTTTACTAAATCGTCCTACTTAATTTCTTGATCTGATATGATTCTGAAAATTGTGTCTTATTAATAGGATATTTTTTTCATATCCAATCATAGAACTGTCCGATATGCAAACTGAGAAACAAACAAGCAAAATTTACAATAAAATGGGAAACAAACCCTTAAATCATGATTAAGCTTTCCTGCAAGTGCCAAAAGCAAGGTTGTTTTCCCTGCAGCTGGAGGGCCCAGAAGTAGCGTCATCCTGAAAATTACCAACTTCAATTTATATACAAGTAAATAAGAGAAAAATATAGGTAAAACAAATACACATGGAAGATATATTTACAAATTTTGGCTGTTTTACTTAATCAACAAGAAAGCAGGAGAATTTGCTTAAAAAGTGAGGTTAATTTAGTTTGTACACGTTGGAATTTAAGAAAACGACTTTCACCAAATATACACAGAAGATATATTTACAAAATTTTGATGTTTTACATAATTAATTTCAGAGACGTACCTAGAGGGTTTGACAACTCCGCTGACATTTTGAAGTATCTGGATTTTTCTCTTCTTTGATGGTGTAAGCCGAACCAACCCCAGAATACTCTAAACACTCCAAAAATAGTTACAAATTTAACAAACCAAATTTGACCCAAATCAAAGAAGGAAAAAAATTTCCGAACCAATTAGCTCAATCAGATAAAGTTAACTACCATAAAAAAAAAAAAAAAAACTTAAGTAGTACTCTTCAGGAAAATACTAAATAACATCAGTAGTACTCTTGAATCTTTACACGAACAAAGAAGAACTGTGTCATAATTAAATCCTAATCAGAAAAAAAGCTAGACTCGAGAATCCACCTCAAACATTGCTCGTTCACACTATTACTTCAAGCAGTCACGGCGAACCCAAGGGACGGGCTCAAACACTTTTTCGAGGATGGCTCAAGCCATCCTCCAAGTTCAAGTATGCTTCTCCACCAGAAATTAAGGCAATAATAATAATAATAATAATAATAATTACCTCAATGGTGTTTAAAGTAACATTAAGCAGAGTAGGAAGTGCTCTGCGCCCAACATATGCGTCTCCTTCAACACACAAACTCTCATACCGAATTTCGATCTTCGGAATCTCAATTCCCGCTCTGATTAATTAATTAACAACAAAGCAGCATAAGTAAAGTCAAATTATTTTCTTAAAAGATCAATTAGTAAAACACTAATGATAATATTATTATAACCTATTAGTTCTCTCCCTAAGTTTGAGAAGAAACTTCTCGTTATCTTCTTCAACGAGCTTGAGAAAACTGTCGGTGATCATCTTCTTCTCCGTCGTCCGCAGCTTCGAGACATCGATCTCGCTGCGAACTACTCGACCGCCGTCGACAACCTGCGTGACCATCCCTTTCCTTAACCGCTCGAACGTCGGAAGCCGCTCGATTGCGGCCCAGCGGAGCCGGTCCTCGTCGTCATAGTCGCGCCGTGCGCTCTGGCTGAACACGTCGGAAGGCGCGGTCCATAGCTCCCGAAAGCTGCCGCCGGAGACTATAGAGGAAGGCAAGCTCCGGCAGCTCCGGCGACTGCTTGTGGAACGAAGAACGGAGGAAAGATCGTGATCGTGGTCCTGGTCCTGGTCGTGATCAGCCATTAATGCATGAAGGAGAGGTGGCTAGTGCATGTGGTACTAGTAGAGGAGTTTTCGACATCAATTTGATAGGAAAGCGTTGCAATAAATTTGTGAAACGCTAGTCAACTCATATTTTGCCTCTCTTTTTATTTTTTATTTTTTGACGGGACAATTTATTTTATTAACGCTAGTCACTTCATATGTAGCCCTCTTTTTATTTTTTATTTTTTGATGGAACAATTTATTTTATTGTCTCTTGATCTGTTGATCATATGGAAGGATTTCTGTGATATACTATAAAAGAAAAGTATGTCTTCTATAACTCCTTTCTTAAGCTTTCATATTGGCCTATTTTCTACTATTTGATTTTTTAATTAGTCACTTGAGATGTAGCCCTTATGGAAGGATTTCTATGATATAGTAGAAAAAAAAAACGGTCTGCAGTAACGAGTTTTCAATTCGAGATGTGACATTTTTTTTTAGAGTTTTCATTGTAGTAGAAAAAGTTAAACATTTTCTGAAAAAACTCAAATCGGTAAAATAAATAAGACCTATATTTATCACCCAAGATCAAGTCGTTGTCTCTTGATATGGCAATGATTTTCATGCTTGTTTACTATACATGCACGAAACAATAGAATACAATATTAAATATTAAAATGTCAAAGTATAACCCTACAAGTTTTTTTTTATTTTTTTTATTTAAAGAAGTATACTCCTTTAGTACAAGTATTAATTGAGATTAAGAGGTAAAAATCTAAAACCAAACACTTTAAGGATAATTTTAATAATTTTCTCAAAATAGAAAATATAAAGTGTGAAAAATGTAGAAGAATTATAAATATTTTGATCCTATATAATTGTACAATATCCATTGGATATTTTATCAATCGATATTTTTCCCTAGAAAGTCATCGTCTTTTGATATGGAAAGAAATTATATCCTTATTTATTATACAATGAACAATAGAGTATAGTTATATATTAAAATAAAAGGTATACTCTTTAAAAAATAAAAATAAAAAAGCATGCGGAATTTAAAGAAGCTAAATAATAGGATATAATTTACAATTTTTCCTTAATTAATCCATCTTATTATTTTATAAGTACACTATCTAATTAATTTTTTTAAATAGTTATACCATGTATTTTTAAGTATACACATAATTGAAACGTAATTAAAATCCCGAATAAATTAAAAATTAACTATACTACTGTATGAATATTTATATAATTTTTGACACTAATTTTTTTTTAAAATTAATTCGATTCTATTGTAAAGTTTACTTCATCTGAAAGATAAAAACTTCATCTGAAAGATAAAAATAGTTGAAAGAAAGAGACGAAGGAGTTCAATAAACAATTGCATCATCATGTCCAAGTTTTTTACTTAATTCATGCCAAAAGAAAAAAGAACTTGTCACGTGGCAATATCTTCGGTCCATAGGCAAATTTGCTCCAATTTTTTTAACTTGCTCTCTCTCTCTTTTTCTATATGGTGTGTGTGTCCATATATATATAAATATATATATATATATATATAATTAAAAACATCTACTTCATTCACAATTCACTTAATATATATATATATATATATAAAAAAAAAACATCTACTTCATTCAAAATTCACTTAACTGCCCAAAATTCTAACCAATGTAACAGCCAGATAGAAAGATAGGAAAATGAATAGCAAACTTGGTCCATCTTATCTAGAGTAGGCAAATTTGCTCAATTTCTTCTTATCTTGATCTTTATATATATATATATATATATATATATATATATATATATAACATCTATTTCATGCACAATTCACTTGGCAATGCCCTAAAATTCTAACCAACTACGATGATGTATCAAAACTTAATGTAATAGGCAAAGAGAGATACGAAAAATGAACGTAACACTTGGACCCTCAAGGTACTCACGTTTTCTTTTTTGCTAATAATATAAAAAGAAAATGTACAAACTAATGGGTTTCCAATACGTTATCTTTTGACTAACGTTTTGTTCATTTTATGAATTTGAGTTTTTAATTTAAATTGAAATGTGATATTTTTTAAAAAATTTTTACTGTAATAAAAAAAATTAAATATGACATTTTTTAAAAACTTTTTACTATAAAAATTTAAAATTAAAAATTTAAATTAATAAAATCAACGAGTTCTAAAACAATCATAGCCTCCTCATAAACCGGTGAAGGGTCCCACTTTCTATGAGATCGATATATCTAGTGATGGTGAAAATGTACACTGCCATACCGTCTTTAATTAGCACATATACGTGGCTAAGTAGTTGCCTATCAATGCATCGTACTCATTTATTCGTCTCTGGGTAAGTAGTTGAGTTTTTTGTTTTTATATTTCAAATTCAAACACGAGTAGTTGAGTTATAGTTACATTTATATTTTTGGATGGAGAAATTATAGTTCTAGAGAGAGAGAAAAAAAAAAAAAAAAAAAAAAGAATTACGTGAGAATAGACGCTTTGTTCATCCGTTATAATAATGAAGGCAGTTTTTCACATTTTGAATTTTATTTGTGTACCATTCATTTAAGTTAATTATCGATAATATGTGTTAATATACAATTAGATTTGGTTTTAGATAATTTCTTGTTTTCTCAATTAGATTTTATCCTATTGATTATAATGGTTATAATTTTTAACGAGTTTTAGTCACGTTTAATTTTATTTATGTTAAATGAGTTTTTTATCATTAAGTATCATTATTTGTGTTTATCTCTATATTTTATTCTCTTTATTTAGATCTATTTTATATTTAAAATCAAATTCTTTTATAATTGATAATTATTTACGACTATTTTAAGTATGTAATTTGTTATCTTTTGAATGAAAATTTTCTTTTTTAAAAAAAAGGTGAGAATATACTGTTGGTTTTCTCTTGTGCATGGGAACGTTCCTAATAGGACTGGAGCACAAAAATTTTCTGTACTTGGGAAAGCGTGCAAATCTTAATAAATGCCATAAAGATGTTTAGTTATTGCTGCTTCTTTTTATTTATTTATTTATTATTTTTTTTACGTCTTTTCCTCTTGAATTTTTTCAATTCTCTTTTAGTAATAATTAGTTAAAAATCCGCGCGATACTGTAAAAAATACTAAAAATATTATTATATATTAAAATTTTATAATATAATATTAGTTTATATATACACATATGTAGAGTTAAATTTGTTTACAATGTATTATGGCTATTGTTTTTTTTTTTTTTTCTTTTTAATTACAAAATAATTTTTTTTTAAAAAATAATAATAATAATTAAGGAAGTTAAAATTTTTTAATTATATGTAGTGTGGATTAAACAATTTAGAAGTAATTTATTATATGGTCCTTGAACGTTTTTGGGTGGAACTGTTGCTTTTAGTTTAGAATTGAATTAATTAAAATTGTTAAGATATGTATTCAAAATAGTAAATGTTGATTTTTATTGATAATTTATATAAATTAGTAAATATGTCTTAATAGGGCTGGTAATTTCAGACACGACACGATAAAATAATACGAAAATAACACGAAATAAATGAGTTTGGACAACATGATTATTAATTGGGTCGTTAATGGGTTGACACGAATAACATGAAAATAAATGGGCTGGATTCGTACTAATCAGTTTAACACGCTTAACCCGATTAGTTATACGGGCCATTAACAAGTCAACATGACACGGCACGCACGGCCCGCCCGCCCGTTTATAACCCATATACAAAAATAAAAAATAAAAAAAGACATTCAACCTTATGACATTTATAAAAAGACATTCATGAATAGGTTAAAGCAACTAGAAACTAATTTTGGAACATAGTTGGGCATCCAACCTCAAAGAAATATTTTCCTATATTTATTTTATGTTTTATGTCGTTAAACATTCAAATGTTTAGTTATGTTTTCAAACTTATTTACGTGTACTTGGTTATGTTTTTAAACTTCTTTAGATGTTTGGTAATTGGTCATGTTTTGAAACACACACACACACACACACATATATATGATAATCTAGTAGTATTATATATATGTGTGTGTGTTTGATATTTGGATATTTATATGTGTGTTGGCTATTATCACTACAACAAAAAAGGCCATTTGCGACGACAAATGTCATCGCAAATAATAAAATATTTGCAATGACATGTTTAAAAAAATAACCATGTTGTCACTAATAACTTAAATGTTGTCGCTAATAACTTAAATGTCGTCGCAAATAATTTTGGAGCGCAAATTTTAATGGCGCAAAATTTTACCGCCAAGGTAATCCATTTTTTGCGATGACATTTTCCCTTTATTTGCTACGACAAAGTCATCGCAAATAATTTCATGTTATTTGTGACGACTTTTTCTCTTTGTCGTCGTAAATAATCTTTTCAAGATTTCACCAAAAAACTAAACTCGGAAAAATGATTATTTGCGATGACTGTGACGACTTTGTCGTCGCAAATAATTTTATATTATTTGCGACAACATTTTCTCTTTGTTGTCGCAAATAATCTTTTCAAGATTTCATCAAAACCAAGCTCGGAATTGATTATTATTTGCAACGACATTTTAAACTTATTTGGGACGACAATGTCGTCGCAAATAAGTCTGATCTAATATACCCTATCTTTTTCCTCTTCATTTTCTCCCGCCTCTTTCTATCTCTCTCCTGCTAAGTCTCTCTCTCTGCCTCTTCTTCCCCTCGCCGCCATTGCCCGTTGCCATCGGCCCTCTTTTCTCTCTCTTCCCTTCTCTCTTTCTCTCTCTCTCTTTTTTTTCCCTATCCGGCCGCCGCCACCCCGCCCCTGCCACTCCTCTCTCCTCTTCTCTCTCTCTCTTCTGTAGGGTGGCACTGGTGTGTGTGTGTGTGTGTGTGTGGGGGGGGGGGGTGGTCGTGCGTCTGGGGGCTCATTCCCGTGTCGCCCGGTGGCTTCTTGTCGCCGGGGGGGATTACAGTGTGTGTGGGGGCATTTTTAAAAATAAAAAAAAAAAATTTAATTTTGGTTTTTTGCGACGACTTTTATAGACTTGTCGTCGCTGAAAAAATAAGATTATTTGTGACAACAATTTGAAATGTCATCACAAAAATGATCATATGACAAGAATTTTGCAACGATATATTAGCGACGACATTCGGGTTTTAGAGACGACTTTTTGTCGTCGCAAAAATCCCTTTTCCTTGTAGTGTATGGAGAATTGGAGGATTTATATTTTTCTTATTATATGCTCGCCAAATTTTAACTATAAGTGATATTAAATAGTCAATTAATATTAGTTTTGAATACAATATAAAATTTCACTATTTTTACTAGTTGGGTCATAAATGTGTCATAAACATTTTTTTTTGTCAACCCATCACGACCCGTTTAGTAATCGTGTTCGAGTGTCATGTTGTATTAACTGTGTTATTAACGTTTCGTGTTCGTGTTTGGGTTTTTGACATGTTTATTAATCATGTCGTGTTCGTGTTATTATAATTGTGTCGTGCCATAATCGTGTCGGCCCGAACACGACACGCAAACACGAATTGCCAGCCCTCTTACCTTGTGGTCAATCTTTTTGGGCCTGGTGTTTTTAGATCTATTGTTGTGGTAGTTGATATTTGTGGTAGTGGTATTGAAAGATGGACATGTTCAAATATTTTTGAAACAACTGTAGTTATTTGTGCTCCCCTTTATTGAAAATAAACTTGCAAGATTTTTGTTTGTCCTTTTAACTAAGCAATGATTGGTGGAATTACAAATGGATCAGTAAAGCCTTCATCAATTGTTAATGTAAAGCATGGTTTTTGATCAATGCTTGTGCTGCTCTTCTAACCACTGAAGTAATTTATAGTTTAATTTATTTAAAAAGGTGCGACATCATTTTATTTTAGAGTATTTTTATTTAATTTTATTTTTCATTCAAATTATTTATACTATTATCATTTGAGAGGCTTTGAAAATTTGGTGCAAAATGATATTGTAATGGATAAAATCGGACCACAAATCAACACCTTTCTTTTTCAATGTTTTCTTTTTTAGTCTTTGTTTAGTTTTAGTCTCAAGTGCACTCTATGCACACATGATTAATTTAAAATGACGGCTAACACAAATTGTTTTTTCTAAAAAAAGAAGTAAAAAAGACGACATAAAACAAATGAAAATAATAAAGGAGGAAAATCTTAAGCAAAGAGAGAGGGAAAATAATCTAACTTATTTTGTTGTGTTTTAAATTAATTCTATTTATTTTTTTATTTTTTATTTAATTTGGTGTTATTTGATTTAGTTTAGCGTATTTTTATTTAATTTTATTGCATTATTTATGGTATTTTTATTTAAATAATATAAAAAATTTGACAAAATCGTGGTAAAATGGACAAAATTGAACTCCAAATCAATTCATAATAGTAAATTACTATAATAAAGAATAAAAATATAAAAAATAAACCGAGAGATGGTTTGAAATCGTTCGATCAAAAATTTCTACAGCTATGATTCGCGCGTGAAAAGCACGCAGAAGAGAAGCGCGTTCAGTGGTGAGCCCCGCCACTTTTTAGTTTGAAATCGTCCGATTAAAAATTTCGACGGCTGTGATTCGCACGTGAAAACACATGCAAGAGAAACGCGTTCCGTAGGAGGAGGGCGGCTTCGCAATGGTGGCCCCGTCACTTTTTCCTTCGGCCTTCCGGGTGTCGACACGTGGTAATCCTAGAATGAAAGACGCAAAACCCCATGCGCAGGGAAGGGAAAAGAAAAGGAAAAGAAGGGCAAAATTAACAATTCACACTCAAAAAACAAGGGACAGAAATGAAATTTTAAGAATGTTACTGTAGAATGAACAGTAAATTATGAGTGTGTGGTTAGTATTCTATGACTTTCTTTTAGTATATTTATAATATAATATATAATACGCTATTATTATTATTTTTTATACAGTAAACTCCTTAAATTTAAAAATGTGTAGTAAGCACTCCCATTACTAATGGTGTAATGATTCGACGGAAATTGACATGTGATTTAGTGCTTAATTAAGAGTTATACAAGTGTGGTCCCTTTTTATTTGTTTCAACCATATATTTTTAAACTAAAATTAATTCAAAATTTTTTATTTTGATAAAACTTATTAAAGACCCTAACATCAATAAATTTCAGTTGACATATGTAAAATAACTACGTGTGTTATTAACAATTCATGCATGTCAATTTCTGTCAAAAAAAAAAAAACTTGATTATCAAAGGTGTTTGCTACATATTTTTAAGCTTAGAGAGTTAGGCCCTGTTCACTTTACCGATTCAAGTTTTCAGTTTTAAGTTTTTACAGTAAAAAACTCTAAAAAATGTCACATCTACTTTTTCTGTTACAGTAAAAAGCTCTCAAAAAATGTCACATCTCAACTCGAATTGAAAATTTAAATCCGCGAAGTGAACGAAGCCTTCATTGTTAAAAGACTTCTTTTAAAAAAAATAAAAATAAAAATAAAAACAGAGGCAATATTGCCATTTATTTATTGAGATACGATCACACTCATTTAAGAAACTTGTACTGAGTAATTCGGTGTCCAATCTACAAGAAAGCATAGTAGTTTTAATTATTTATTTGTTATTTTTGACAAATTGCAAGAAACAAAGGGTATATTCTTTTGTTCATAAAACTTAAAAAAATAATTTAAATTTAAATTTTATTTAAGTTTATATTTTTTTTAAATTTTAATTTTATTTAATTTTATTTAAATTTTAATTTCAACTCAAATTATAACTTAAATTATTTATAACTTAATTTAAAAATTATATTTAAATTATACTTCAAAAAGAACAATTTAAAGATTAAGTGTCCATTTTACTCAAAAGAAAAAAAAAATTGAATGTCCATTTTACTCAAAAAGAAAAAAAAAGTTGAATGTCCATTCTGCAAGAAAACAAAGTTATAATTATTAATTATTTATTTTTGATAAATTGCAAGAAACAAAGTTGAACGTTAAAAGCAACCTTCTTGACCAAGCCAAGTAAAAGCATTTCTGCCACGTCTTGCTTTTTTTCCTTGAATTCTATTTTCCTTTTTCCCAGCAAATTATTGCTGCTTTCTGGAATTGAGCCATATGATCAAGACAAGTGACAGCACTAGGCTTTGGGAGTTCCGCTTCATTTGTTGCCGTCTTTTTACAAGTTTACACGAAAGAATATACAATATTTGCTTTGACTCAGAAAAATAAAAAATTATGTGCAGTCATGTTTGTCTTGTAGTCAGTGAGAAGTGACAGGAACTTATTTTGAGGATGGGGCGTGATAATCTCGGGAATAAGAAGGAGAATTTTTTCGCCTACTTTTAGTTTATAAATTTATAATTATAATTTAAAATTATTTTTAATTTATGTATATTTTTATATAAAAAAAATATTATAATAAATTATGAGTTATGATTTAAATTAAGGTATAAATTTATTAATTAAACAACTCATTAGATTCTTTGGTATAATTATTAAATTTTTTTAAAATTTAGAAAAATAAATTTTATGGGTTTAACATTATCACATTTTGAAATAATTCTAAACCCACCTAATAAGGTATTATTTACTTTTTTTAGGAAAGTAATATTACGTAAAAAAATTATACAACATCTGCACTAACCTCTCTCTCACTGCCGCCACCTTCCGATCCACCATGCCGTCACGGCCTTCTGATTCACTACGCTATCGCCAGACATATGTAGCCCTAACCTCTCTTTTCTCCTGCCCTAATCCGCATCAAACCAAGCAACAAAACTCGTCACATTCGGAATTCTCCTCATAATACCTCCTAAACTCACCGTCCTCCATGAAAACCCTTAGAAAAAACCAATACTTGGCATCCCCTCCGCCGTCTTTATCAGATTTTGAGAAGGATTCTCTAAATGTGTTTGACGCTTTGTGTTGCAACTTTAGAGCAGCAGAGTGTGTTGCCATTTCTTGGGCTGTCATCGGGCTGGTGGAGGAGGATGCCAGAGTGAGAAATTGGGTCGGAGTCGGCCATGGGCCAGGCTCGGAGAGGCGGAGGTTGTTGTTGTCGTTCGTTCTATTCTTTTTGTTGGGAGCATTGAAAATGTTATCGTTTTGGATTCTGTTTCACTTGTTAGTGGTGGTGGTGGTGGTGGGAGGGCCTTGGAGTTGGCGCTAGAAACAACTGCCCTGTCTAACCAATTACATTATATAGCATTTCATTTAAAAATTTAATATATTTTTAACTAACTTTTTTATGCTCTAATATTTGAGCTCATTAGATGACATGTCGTATATATTAGACATTATTTAGAACACCAAAAATTAAACAAGGGATCTCAATTCTCAAAATGAAATTGATACTTTGTAGTTTAATAATGTTTATTTGTACTGTCAAACCGTAGAAATTTTGTTGAAGTGGCTTTTTTTTAAAGGAAAATTACATTTAACTAAAAATTGATAAACAATCATTTCGGTACAATGTTAATGATCTATTAGAGGGACAAACGCACGCCTGAGGCCTAAAAATGAGAGAACACCTCGACACACTAACAACGAGTACACATAAAACTCGAATTGAAGAAACCCCTCCCATCTAGATAGCCTTTCGAGCGCTGGATGGATAAATCACTAAACCCCACAAAGAAGGGACATCTACATGGCATAGAACAAATTATAACTGGACCAAGACAAACCCATCAGAAGACATACAAACAGCCTTAAGCCGATCACCAAAAACTAATAACAAACAACAAAATAAACAAGGTTCGGGTGGGGAGACTACCGCCCTTATTGCAAACACAAAAATTACATTAAAAAAAAAAAAAAAAAACCTTCAACCACCGTCGTTAGAAGCCTCCAGTGAAGGGCAACCGACCAATGGGCCATCGAGGGAGATAGCTGGCTAAGAGATCTCAACTACTAAATGACAAAATCGCCTGGAAACGAAGCCTATCTATTCGGCTTCTAAGCTCCAATCTGATTTAGATCCTCCCAAATGGAGCCACTATCATACACTACCACTACCAATGAGAAGCTCATGACTAGGCAAGCCGGAAGACTAAGTTTCATGATCGGGAGCTTGGTGACGCGCCCGGAGGTGGCCCCAGAACTCTGATCGTCATTCACACTTTTTGCTTTGGTTCGTGTGGGAGAGAGAGAGAGATAAACAAGGCGTTTGAAACAAAAAAAAAAAAAACAATGAAACCAAAAAAAAAAAAAAAAATTGTTGAAGTAGCTTGATATCTTTTAAAAACAATTGCAGTTTTGACCAATTTTGAAGGATGTTTAATAGATCCGCATCCCAAATTGAAATGTATTGGAGTTTTAATTAATATGATCAAATATAGTAGTTATTATTTCAGATTCCAAAAATGGACGTTAGAATATCGGGATTATAATTTAAAAAAGTTTTAGGTCTCAACGGGAGCTGGGTATCAAATAGAAAAATTATAGAACTATGAAGTATAACAAGAATGATCCTTTTCTACTTCAAATATATGGGCACTTAGTGTAACTACCAGTATAAATATAATTAAGAAAATATTTAAATATTTTTATAATAATTTCATTAACCATAATTATCCTATCAACGTATTTTAGGTTCTTAAATAGAATTCCAATTATTTCATCAACGACGTTATAAAAGTTATGTTTATCAACATTACCAGCTAAACTACTCTTATTTATATATTACAACCTCACATTAGTTCAGTATGCATGTAATGTATTCTTCAAAATATTCATTTCACTGTTATTGACTAAGTGCAATTTTTTGATCTTTTTCGTTTTGTTACTTGAGCGATTGGAGAAAATACAAATACTAACGAGGAAGATTAATAAAGAATTTAAAAGAAGAAAAATTCTACAGTAGAGTATTATAAATACTTGACTGTTAAAACGTATTTAAATTGTCAGATTATATACAAATTATCATATCAAATTAAGAAAAAAATGTACAATATTTAACAAAATATAACGATATATCTAGACTATCACCGATTCTCTTATAACATGATGTGCAGTAATTTGCAAGGTTATTATTATTATTATTATTATTATTATTATTATTATTATTATTATTATTATTATTATTATTATTATTATTATTATTATTATTATCATCATTTGTGTGTGTGTGTGTGGATAGAAACACAAACCGTACCCTATTGGACTAATTTAGATTCCACATCTGCAAATAATTCTATTGAATGACCAACTAGGAAAAAAAAAATGGACTGACCTCAAGAGACCAAAATATTAAAAACTTATGTATATATATATATTCATGCGCATATATGCTCAAATTCTTTTTAACTCCAATAATATCAATTAAGATCTTACATTAGGTCAATTAAAAAATTATAGCAGTTAAAACATTTTAATTGACGTGACATAATCTTCTTAGAGAGATACAAAAGAGAACACGAATAAGAGAATATATAAGCGATCAATTCATATATATATCATAATAATTGATTAAAAATATTTATGACAATTAATGAAATTGAATTTTGAATAACCATCAAAACTCTCTCACACACACACGCACATATATAACGTTGGACGCACCCTCACATCAGTTTTCAGTTCTATTTATTCAGGTCAACACTCTAAGTCCACCATATTAATATCCATGTTGATTCATCGACCACGGATGCAGTCCAAGTCCAACTATATGATTATATCTACAGCTCAAACGTCATCTATCAAAATAAATTAGCTGTTGAAAACAAAGCTTATCTTAATGCATGTCTGGCGACATTCATGTGCGTATGAATCCAAGGATATATTCGTGACTTCAGACTACAATTAACCAAATCCCACGATCTGAGGATTTTTTTTTTTTTTTTTTTTTTTTTTCCCCTGGCTGTACAACTCTTTTCTATTCTTTCTTTTCTTGTACACTTGTGTATAAATAGGCTCGATCCGTCTGTTTCAATAATGAATATATATATTGTTATCAAACTTGACACGTTTTGACGATTATAACATTTCAAAGTTATATCTATATATTTTAACAATTCATGAAGAGGTCATGATAAAATCTTGTATACCTACATATCTGCTAAAGACTTTTTCATTTGCTGACAAATTTTGAGAAGTTTCCTCACTATTACATTAAGCTTATCTGATAAGTAAATTGTATAGAAGAATGACAATAAATAGGCTTGGTAATGAAGGCAAGAGATGTACGAGAAGAAATTGAGGAGTAGTGAGGAATAGTAATAGGAGGGAAAAAAAAAAAAAAAAAAACGAGGGGAAAACTATTGAATGAAAGAATAAATAAATGTTGTTCTAATTTTCTTGTTTTTCTATTATATTATGTGTTCCTTTAGTTTTATTATTATTTTTTTGCAGTAGTATTTATAACGTATAGCCAGTTTTTATTCATAAACTTACTTCCATTTATTGTCATATTTAGGGAACCTTCCTTTCTAGATTATACTTTCAATAATATTAGATGCACAATGTATACCAGCTTTTAGTCTATATATATGCATCACCATTGTGTGCTAATTGAATACCGTGGTGGGTTTGTAGTCACGGGCCATGTACCCGTTTATTTCGTTAATTTGAGTTTAAAATTTGAATTTTACTATAGTAAAAAGCTCTCACAAATAATCACATATAACTTTTTTATTACAGTAAAAAGTTCTCACATAAAACTCGAATTAAAAACTCGAATCAGCGAACTAAATGAGTTATTCTTTTGAGGGTATTGAAAGTGTTGTTTTCTACTAGTCTAATACTCGATTTAAAACATATGCCTGAGAACATACTCTCACATACGCTTACTGTTAACGCATTAATATTTTATGGGATTGGATGACGCTCCTTATTAGAGGGGTACGGCACGCCTGTAGAAACTTTAACGAATATTTTTATCAATGTTTTAAGGATATGCTAACGTTGATCACTCCTCACGATACTTTTCTCGTCCAAAAAAGTTGTACATCCATCACTTGACGTTCCAGGCAAAAAAAAAAAAAAAAAAAAAAAAAAAAAAAAAAACAAACGTCATGTACAATTGTTCCTATATAGTATATCCCAATATAATAATTTTTTAATTATGCTATCTGTTAATTATCTCTGTCTATTCTCTATCATAGACTGATCTAATAATGGAGATTTAGTGCTGCCATATCGTCCAACATGTATTGATACATACGTGACTATTATTTCCCTTAGTGTATACGTGCGTATGGGTCATTAATTTGTCTGTGGCGATGTAGTTGAGTCTTTTTTGCTGAAAAATGCTCGAGTTTTCAGTTGCATTTATGTAACCATTACGAATCATGATATATATATATATATATATATATTTATATAAAGAAAAAAAGAAGAGGAAATAACGAGAAAGTTAGACAACAGACCGCGGTTTGTGCATACAAGTTTGTTCAAGATGGGACCAGACACCAGAGAAATCTTTTATGTACTTTGCAGAGTGTGTAAATGATCTTTATGTACTTTTGCAGAGCGTGTAAATGATCTTCGTGGTCGTCTTTATTATGTTTTTAATGCTATATATATATATATATATATATATATATATATATATATTATTATTTTATTGGTTTGGTGCACATTTAAGAAACTTGTATCATGAACAATATTTTAGAAGTGCCCATTCTGGAAGCAACATTTATTTTCCTGATTAATTTGAAGAAACTAAGTTAAATTTAGAAGATGTCGTCCTATAATCTATAATTCTATATATAGGAGTGAGACTTACTATATCATTTTATCTCCTCTGGTAGTTGAGGAATTTGATGCCATATGCAAATACAAAGAAGAAGAGGAGGACCCAGCCAACATGGGCCACAGCAACTGTTGGAAGGAAGTTATAGTCAAAGCCCAAGTTGTCCTTAAGGAACACCTTTAATGGAATACTAGTACCAAGCCCAGGTATCTCCAGATCAGCATCTTTGTCACCAACTTGAGATGTGACAAGCCCATATAGTGTCCAGGCCACAGGAGAAGCCCAATAGTACCATCTCCACCAGATGGGGATTTGCTGCAACCATTTAGATACATTGAAGTAATGCAATTTATTATAAAATAACATATAAGCGCATCTTCAAAATACAGTGCTAATTTAGTCTGTTAACATCAAATTTTAGTAGGAAAACTATTCTTAACAATATTGCTATTTTGTACCGTCAAATTTAAAATAACATTATTCATTTGCATTTGAAGATGGTCTAAATAAGTGTATATTATGATTATATATGTCATATGTGATAGACTTACCATCCTGGGAAGGAGAAAACCAGAGAACAAGTTCCAGAAGCTGAGAAAGAAGGCCATAACAATGGCGGCGATTTGGTGGCCAGGGGTCAAAGCAACCACCATCATTCCGTACATTGTGAAGTAGACAAAGCACATCGTCATGTAGTAGAAAAACCACAAGAACTTTCCTGCTTTCCACTCAAACCCAATCATAGAGTAGAGAAGAAGCGTGTAAATGAAAGTTTGTATTGCTGTGTAGATTGTCTCTACGGCCACCTGCAAAATTTTGGGACATAATTCTTTAGGTTAACTATTATATATTTCCCCTAAAACATACTTTCATTTTGGAATGTCACTTATTTTGAATATATACCAAAGGATATGGCGTATGATTTTGTTATTCTTTTATTGGTTGGAAAGAACTTTTTAAAACTAATGTTTCGTTTGGTTGAGAGATTCGTCTCTGATTCTGAATCATAATTCTTGATTCTCTACAGTGTTTTTATCTTACAAAACATTTGAATTTTAAAAATTAGAATTATGAATCACAGTTCTAAATCTCTCAACCAAACGTCCACTAATATTTTATGTACAACTATTTTAAATAATCTATAAATAGATTGATAGTAATCTATTTACCGTGATTTGTCATTGTACCTGAGCAAATGCATAAGGAAGCGCTGAATACATTCCCGCGGCTCTTTCGCGGTAGAAAACCGTTCTCTCAATGGCAACGACGGACTGCACAGCGGAAGCATTGCAGGCTCCAAGGAAAAGCACAGCAGCATACATGGCTCCCAAAAGATTCATTAGATCTTGTTGTTTGGCTCTGTTAATATTATTAAACAATAAATAGATTATTATTCAAAAACCAAAATCAAACAGAATTATTTGTTTATGGACGCCATAACTTACGTTTGTTGTCCCTTGTTCCAGAAAATAAGACCAAACAAAATACCAATGACTATTGTCATGAAGAACCGGATGGCATTGTATTGAGGGTTTCTCCAATAAGACCAGTATTGCTTCCAAACACAGGCATTGCACTGAACAGAAAATGGTTGGGAGAATTTGGTAGGGAAGAAGAGGTCCTTTGACCCCGGTGCCGGCGTGCTAAGCTCTTCGATAAGCTCCTGATTTTTCCTAAAAGAATATCAATATGAATCTTAAAATTAGAGAACCTAGGTAATGGACGAAAGTTGATGTTTAGGGCAAAAAAAAAAAAAAAAAAAAAAAGTGTCAAATTACTTACAGGTAAAGTGAGGAGTTGGCATAAAGTTCTGCAAAGTCAACATCAAGTTGAGCCCCAACTTGAGGGGTGGTGACCTCAAGCATCCACGTGGCAGGATTATAACCATCCCTAATCTTCGGTACCCCAGGGATTGCCTATAGTGGATCCGAGATGTTACTCTGTTGCTAAGGTGCGTTTGAAATTCATTTTAAAATAATTTTATTTTTTTTATAAAAATAAAAATAAAATTATTTTTAATTTTACACAGAAATTATTTTTAAAAATGTGTTTAGTAGATTTATTAAGATATTTTTTTCAGTATAAAAAATTTATTAATGTCTATTTTTCTTTCTCTGCTGAGAGGAGGAAATGAAAATAAAAAGTGAAAAATAACTAAAAGTCATTTTTCATTTCTCTCTCATTTTACACTAAACTAAAAAATCATTTTCATTTATGCTTTTTATCTTTATTTCGCTAAACGCAGTTTTGAAAACGTTCTCATTTTCTTTTTCTAAAAAAATGTGAAAAATAAAAATGGAATCAATTCTAAACACGACCATAGATTGATGTTTCACGGGTTTGAATCACAGTTTCCAATTTGAACTGAAAATCTAATCTAGATTGGTGTTCGGGGGAGAAAATAATGAATGCGGTTCAGAATTTTTAAAAAGAGAAATCTGGATTAGATTCTCAGTTTAAATTGAGATTTGTGGTTCAAATATGCAAAACAAACGGATGCTAAAAAACACGAGATTAAAGAACTTATGAATAAGTACTTTCTAACTCATCAATCTGTAAAAAAGAACATGGAAAAATAAATACTCACTTCAAAGTATTCAATGAGCTTGTGAGAACGGCGACCAAGAGGTCCAGCATAAATCACTTGTCCTCCTCGTTTCATCAGTAGTAACTGCGGAAATGTAATATCAAGTTGGAATAGGCAAAGGAAATAGTATTCATGAAAGAAATATGTTAACAAAGATTAAGAAGAAACTATTAATACCTCATCAAAAGCTTCAAAAATATCAATACTTGGCTGGTGAATTGTGCACACCACTGTTCTTCCTGTATCGACGGTGTTTCTCACGGTACGCATGACAATGGCGGCCGCTCTGGCGTCAAGACCGGATGTTGGTTCATCCATGAAGATGATTGATGGATTAGCAACCAACTCCACAGCTATTGTTAGTCTTTTTCTTTGTTCTGTTGAAAGACCATCTACACCCGGAAGTCCCACTAGAGCATTTCTTATTGGATTTAACTCCACAAGTTCCATAACTTCTTCAACAAACATCTGTTCGACGGTTAAACATTAAAAAGCAAAGGATTATTTAGTTTTTTAAACGTTTTGTTTTTGGCTTTTTAGAAAGTATACTATGAGTTTTGTATTTCATCAAATATATGCATTCGGATTACATTTAATATACAAATCTAAACCTTTTATGGGATCAACACTCGGTTTGACTTAAAATATTCAAAATACCCTTAAATAGAAACATTAAAAGAACTATGGAAAGAGAGAGAGAGAGAGAAAAAAAAACATTTAAGAAGACTTTTTTTTTTTTTTTTTTTATCTTTCTTTAAAGATTTTTTTTTAATATTGTATTCAAGAGTATTTTGGGTCTTTTTAAGTAAAAATCAAGTAATTACCATGAAAATGTATAGATTTATGTACTTAATGTAATCTGAAGATATATATTTTATAGATAAAAAACTAAATATATACTTTTAAATAAACTTAAAATACATGGTACAGAAATATATCATACTTGGGATATAAACAATATATGATATCCTTCAAAAGAGGGACCCTTTTGTGTTTAACATACCTTCCTTGTTCTTAAATCCACATCTGTAGAAAGACGAAGCCACGCCGAATAGAGAATGGATTCATGGACAGTTACATGTGGTGAATGAATGTCATTTTGTTCACAATAGCCACTAACCCTAGCAAATGTTGCTTGGTTCTTTGGATAGCCTGAGATAAATATGCTTCCTTCAATGTAACCGCCGGTTTTTCTTCCGGCCAAGACGTCCATAAGGGTCGTCTTCCCTGCGCCACTGACCCCAACTAGCGCCGTCAAGATTCCGGGCCTAAAAGCGCCACTGACATCACTCAACAGTTGAAGACGATCTTCTTCAACTCCTTGACTCTTCATTTCCTGGTATGATAGACCAAGTATGTACCTCAATCTTTGCTTCAAATAAAACTTGATAAAAGTGGTAAATTTTTAGAGGTCAAATTAAGTTTTGGACGTTTTTGTATTGATGTGATTAACTTACAGCAGGCATGTCCACGTAGTAGTTCACATGGTTGAAGGCAAGAGATAGGGGTTGGAAAGGCAAAACCATTCCTCTTTTTGGTGCATCTTTGGAAGAACCAAAATCTTCAGAAGTGCTTCTCACTTCCATAGCAAAACCTGTCAATTATTTCCCAAAATAAGGGATAAAAGACTTTTTTATTTTTTTATTTTTTTGTTCTTATGTGGCAAGCTAAGCAAAAATGTATTCATTTATTTTTAACGCTTTATCTAGGAAAGATAACATGTTAGTGATTACATACACAGTTTAATAGTAAATCCACACTCATACTTTCATGTTGAGGTTTTGAGTTCGAATTCCCCACCGACACTTAAAGAAAATAACATGTTAGTTTTAGTTAAGATTGTTTTTGGTATAAGAAGAGAAAATGTTTGCATAATAGTTACTAACTTAAACAATAATAAATGTATTAGAAAAATAATTGAGAAAAGGAAAAATGGTCAAACCTTTTTGGTTAGAGGAGTCTGAATTCTTGTTCTTTTTGTCCTTTTCTTCATGATCTACACTAATGACAGCGTTCGTATCTCCAAAAGCTGATTGATTTCCATATTAAAAAATAAAAATAAAAAGCGGGATTCATCAGCTTTAGAACATTAATACCATTACTGAAATTCTTATGTTAAAAAGATATAAGAAGCAAGAGATAACTCACGGTTCAAATAGGTCAATGATGCAATGAATAAAATGTTGAAAAGAAGAGAAAATCCAAAGAGTGCCCCAACGCAAATCCAAAACCAATATTCTTCCGTAAAAAAGCCTTTAGACTTGAGGAGGACTTTCCCAACTGTAGGTTCATTTACTCCAGGATCCGTATTTTTCTACAATATAGACAGAGAAGATATATATATATATATATATATATAAAAATATACCAAGGATGGAATATAATTAAGTGAGACTTAGCTCAAAGGCTCATATCATCTGTCTATTTTTTCCATCTTAGTTTACGTATTTGGTTGTTAAAAACAAGATGATTTGACGATGAAACAAGAAAATAGAGGCAACAGATCTAGACTCAGTTTTCAAACCACTAAGAAACCTTACCGCGCCCCATCTATCATCAAGGAATTCATTGATGACAATTGCATTCTGTCCGTACATCATGGGAGAAACGTAATAGCCCCACATCATCCAGGGCTCAAGGTCATCTACGGACAAAAAAGAAATGGAGAAGGAGAAGATGCTTAGGCCAAATTGATTTTCACATATACATGAAGTATGAGGAATAAATGAATACATGAATTTGTTAAAACCAAGATTGGTTTACGTACTTTTGGCGACGATGAAACCTCCAAGGACAAAAACCAATAACAAGGTAAAAGTACCAAGTGTATTCGCAACAACTTGTGTTCTTCCGACTGCGGCGATGAAACGGAAGAGAGATAGAGCCATCTGATGAATTCCAAAGAATGCCAACAACTGTTTGAAAAATCTGTAGTTCAAAGGAAGAAAAGTAATAAGTTCTGTAAATGTGGTTTGTTGTACTTTAATTAACATATGAAAAAACTAAGGTTACATTCTAAAATGATTTTATTTTTTATATGAAAATAAAAATAAAAACATTTTCAATTTCAAACAGAAATTATTTTTAAAAATACGTTTGTTCATTTTATCAAGAGATTATTTTTAGTATAAAAAAAATAAAAAATGACTAAAAGTCATTTTTCATTTCTTTCTCATTTTACACTAAATCAAAAAATAGTTTTCATTTCCATTTTTTATTTTTAATTGTGTCAAATGCCATTTTAAAATTATTTTCATTTTGTTTCTCAAAAAATGTTAAAAGTAAAAATAAAAATAATTCTAAACGCGGCAAAAATGTGAACTTCTTTTTCTTTTTTAGTATATACCTGCTAGCAGCTGGAGCAAATCCAATTGAGTAGTATGTTAGAAGAATCCATATTGCGGATTCTAGAAACGACAATGGAATCCTGAGGACCCAAATTGGTAAGCAAAATGCCCAAGCAGGGTAAAACAAGAAATCTCTTTGTTTGAAGAAGACAGGAAGTCTAAAAACGGTCATTGCGAGCTCGGCCATCCCATTGAACATGACATTAATTAGACTAAAAAACAATGCTCCAAAGAACTTTCCTCCATCTTGTACCGTTCCCACCGGCATTTCGGTCCTAAGAAAGACAGTCAGGGCAATCACCGACATAATTGTTATTTGTGTTGTCTTGAATACATAGACAAAAGAATTGCGCTTCATCAGTAGCCACTCTCTTGAAAAGCATGCTTTGAATAGTTCCCAATTTGAAATCCCGTATTTCTTGGTCACCAATGCAGCCGGGTGGGCTCTGGATTTATCGTAAGGAATTCGAAGATCGTCTGCGAGTTGTTGACCTACATGGAAAGATTTGAAGGCCTCAGCGAAATCCGCAACTGATATGAATGTGTACGGTTGGTCCTTCCTAAACCAATATTGTTCTTGGTCCTTATTCGACGTTACTTCTTGAAGAAAGTCGGCGACTCCTTTCCTCTCGGGGCATTTGAAGCCCATGTACTCGAAGAATTCGAGGACATTTTCTCGGGGGCCATGGTACACAGCCTGACCTTCAGAGAGCAAAATAATGTCGTCGAAAAGGTCAAAAGTCTCAGGAGCTGGCTGTAGAAGAGAGATGACCATTGTCACATCCGAAATGTGAACCATTTGTCTCATGTACTTGCAAATTTGGAAAGTGGTGGAACTATCTAAACCAGTTGAAATTTCATCCATCAAAAGAACCTTCGCTGGCCCCACCAACATCTCCCCTAGAACATGATTCATGTGATGAAACCTATTAGAAATAGACGCAAGGGATAATAACAAGTGGACTGGACCTACCACAGGAGTAAGAAGTTTCCACGGAAGACCTTAAAACATATTATATATATATATATATATATATATATATATATATTAGGAGTTTTTTTTATAGAGTGTCGTACCAGTAGAATCAGTTTTTTAATTATTGAATTTAGTCAAAATTAAATCAGAAAAAAATATGTAAAATATATAATTTTTAATACAGATCTGACGACTAAAAATATAGAAAACTACTGATAATTCTTTTTTTTTTATCCTACCAGAAAAATTCCCATACACACACATATACAGTGTACCTGTAGTAACGCGCTTTTTCTGCCCACCAGAAATACCTCTTCTCATGTCGTCACCAACCATGATATCCGCACAAATATCCAACCCAAGTATCTGTTACCATTGTTGAGAAATCAGAATTTTCTCAATAAAAAAATATCATGTATCTTTATCAATATTCTGCATAATTCTGAAAGTCAAATTACATTAAAAAAAAATGTATTAAAACAACATTGATCAGATTTTGATGATAATATGACAGTTCAAAAGTGCGATAATTTGTAGCCTACCAAATAATTATTTGTGTGTGTGTGTGTGTGTTTTTTTTTTTTTTTTTTTTTCAAAATTAGAAGAGATAGATTAATAGGACAACTAATTAACCTTGAGAACATAATCCGTGACCAAACTAGTTTTCTGGCCGGACATTGCGGTAGCCTTCATGAAGGCATCGATCTCGGGATCCGGCTTAATTCCTGCCTCTCTCTCTCTATTTGACAGTTCAGCCAACATTTCATACCTTGTGCCGACACCCAAACAACGTCCTGAGAAATCCAGTGTCTCTCTCACCGTCATCTCTCCGTAGTGAAGATCATGCTGACTAATGTAAGCGCAGGTTCTTTGAGGAACAAATTCATCCATTTCATGACCACAATATGTCACATTCCCAGACACCTGCTCATGTATAGTTTCAACTAATCATCAACAAATTATTGAGAAGATAAGCAAAATAAAGTTCGGGCAGGTGGAGTAAATGCAGGATTCTTTTCTCATAGACCGTAACCGTCATGGATTCTCCTTCTGGTAAAGACAGAGAAGCTACGATAGAAAGATATAGGAGATAGGTTTGAAATTGGCTTGATAGTTCCTATATTAATGCCTTAGACCGTTTGGTCTCGGACGGGATTTTGGGAGATTGCAGATTCGATCTTGTCTTTGCATTAAAAAAAACAAAGAAAAAAAAATTAAAATCAAAGACCATTAATACCAAAAAAAGAAGGAAACACACCCTGAGATCTTGATCAAGTTTCCCTGCAAGTGCCAGCAATAATGTTGTTTTCCCTGCACCAGGAGGGCCCAAAAGTAGGGTCATCCTAGAAATTAAAGGATTCAATTTATAATTACCATAAAAAAGAATCTCAGACACTAAAATGAGATTAACAAAAACAATTTATAAGCTCATTTCATCATTTATAGATTAACAAAAATATACCTACAAGGCCTGACGATCCCACTGACATCTTTCAGTATCTGCATCTTCCGCTTCTTCGACGGAGCTAACCGAACTGAACCGAGTACACTCTACCCTCCGAACGATACATTTAAACACCAAAAAATTAAAAATTATCAGCCTTACGTACCTATTGGATTCCCTTAATCTTGTTTTATTTCAGTTCTATGACAAAAACATATACATATATTTATATATATATATTAAAAAATAACCTCTATGGTGTTGAGTGTAGCATTAAGCAGAGTAGGAAGCGCTCTGCTTCCAACGTACACATCTCCTTCGACCGATAAATTCTCGTATCGAACTTCAATCTTCGGAATCTCAATTCCCACCCTTTAAAATAAATAAAATCGAAAATTTATACATACAAATTCTAGGATTTTGTGTGTGTGTGGTGAAAATAATATAAATTAGTATTACCGATCAGTCCTCTCCCTTAGGCGTTGAAGGAACTTCTCGTTGTCTTCTTCCACAAGGCCAAGGATGCTCTCCATGAGCTTCTTCCTGTCCGGCATCCCGAGCTTCGTGACGTCGACCTCGTCGTGGACGACACGGCCGTTCTCGAGCACATGCCGGAGCATTCCCTTCCTCAGACGGTCGTAGGTCGGCAGCCGCTCGATTGCCGCCCACCGCAATTCCTCCTCGTCGTCTTCCCGCCGCTCGCTTTTGCTGAACACGTTCGGCGGCGCTGTCCACGTCTCCTTAAAGCTCGACGACCTCGAGCTCCTTCTGCTAGTCGATCGAGCTAGATCATCTCCTACTAAAGCCGCCGCCATAATCGAAATTAAATTGAATCTCAACTATGATCTTTATTCCTTGAGTACTCTCCAAGTAGTACTATAAACAGTTCACTTAAAGCTTGTGTAGAAATCACAATCTTCGAATCTCAAATGGAAATTGGATTTAGTTAATCTCTCTCTCTCTCTCTCTCTCTCTCTCTCTCTCTCTCTCTCTCTCTCTCTCTCTCTCTCTCTTATTTTGTTATGGCCATTCCGGCGATGTACCGCCGGAATTTTGGAGTCATTGAGTGTAAAAGAGAGGCTTTTTATGGGCGTTTAGTTTTTTCTGTCAGGGAGAAAGTGGGAGTGAGAAAGCGTAGGAAAAACAAAAAAATATTAATTTTCATAATACTAATAATAATAATAATAAGGTGATAAGAGTGACGATATATATTACATAATTATGAGAATGAGAATATTGGAGAGACATATTTGACAAGGAAGCATAAGAACCACGTTTTTCAGGTCAAAGAGTGAAAATGTGTTTCTCTTTGTTTTTATACGTCCCGAATGCCCAAGTATCATTGGGGGATTTTGGGAAAAATGTCTATAATTTCTTTTTTGAAGAATTATTTATTAGTTAGGTGCTATCAAGTTTCAAGAAAAGAAGGAAACCACGATTTCTGAAGAAAATAATGTATTCTTCATTACTGAATAATCTGTACAGTAAACAACTTAAATAACTCAAATAAGTTCAGACTAATTACAATACTAGCCAATGTCTAATTGACACGTGTACAACACTCTAACAAACTAACTATCCCTAACATCCCCCCTCAAACTCAAGGTTGAAAGACTTTCAACTTTGAGTTTGTGTCTAAGAACAGGAAACTTAGAACTTGATATTGGCTTGGTAAGTACATCAGCTGCCTGATCAATTGCTGGAACATGCTTAACATCAATGACTTTCTGCATCACCTTCTCTCTTACAAAATATAAATCAAGCTCCACATGTTTTGTCCTAGCATGTAGAACAGCATTGGCAGCGAGTTGGACTGTACTAAGATTGTCACACCACACCACTGGTCTAGTCTGAATGTCAACCCTCAATTCCTTGAGCAGAGACAAGAGCCAAGTCGGCAACTACATTTGCTAGGCTCCTATACTCTGCTTCAGAAGTTGATCTGGAAATAGTGTGTTGTTTCTTTGAACACCAAGAGACAATGTTAGACCCCAAGTAAACACAATACCCAGAAGTTGACCTTTTGTCATCCAGGTCTGATGCCCAACCTGCATCACAAAAAGCCAGTAAATTCAGTTGAGCAGATCTCTGAAGGTGAAGACCAAATTCAAGTGTGCCTCTCAAGTATCAAAGAATTCGCTTCACAGCACGCCAATGTGTCTCAAGTGGCTTGTGGATAAACTGGCAGACTCTGTTGACAGAGTAGGATAACTCAGGCCGAGTTATAGCCACATATTGAAGGGCTCCAACAATACTCCTATACAACTGCGGCTTTCCACTTCATCACTTCCAAAAGCTGAAAGTTTGAACCCAGTAGTCATAGGAGCTCCAATTGGCTTAGCATCCTGCATTTTGGCTTTACACAATAAATCAGTGACATACTTTTTCTGAGACAGATGCACACCATCTGCAGTATGAGTCACATGAATTCCTAAGAAAAAGTTCACTTCTCCCATATCCTTTAACGTAAAGCAATCATTTAGCTGTGTGATTAGCTGTTGAACCTCCTTCTTATCACTCTTAGTTAGCAAAATATCATCAACATACACAAGTATAAAAGTGACATGTTGAGAACTAAACCTCATAAACAAGGATTGGTCGGACTTGGAGGATGTGAACCCCTGTGCAAGCAAAGCATTTTCCAGCGTGTCAAACCAGGCTCTGGGTGCCTGTTTCAGGCCATAGAGGGACTTGTGAAGTCTGCAAACAAATTGAGGATGCTTCGGGTCTTCAAAACCCTGAGGTTGAGTCATATACACTTCTTCTAGTAAATCTCCATTGAGAAAAGCATTGTTTATGTCCAACTGTCTAATGCACCAACCTCTTACTAAGGCAATAGTAAGAACCACTCTAATTGTAGTCGGCTTCACAACTAGACTGAAAGTCTCATTGAAGTCAAATCTAGCAACTTGATTAAACCCTTTTGCCACTAGTCGGGCCTTATACTTATTAAGTGTGCCATCAGGATTTTCTTTGACTTTAAAAACCCACTTACAGCTAATTGGTTTTTGTCCTACAGGTAGAGGAATAAGAGACCAAGTGTCATTCCGTATGAGAGCCAAAAACTCATCATTCATAGCAGTTTGCCACTATTCTTGAGCTAAAGCATCATGAACAGAAGTCGGTTCCTGGGCAACCATATACACTTTGGGCTTGAAAATACCCTTCTTTGAGCGAGTTCTCAAAGGGTGAGAATTATCACTTGCAGACCTTTTTGAGATGATTGGTGTGGCATTGGTGTAGTCACAAAAGGATCAATATAACCTGCACAAGGAACATTAGTCATAGTAATAGGTGCATTACCAGAGACACCCTGATCAGTTACTAGACAGAGAGCTGTTGATGGTGATTGTAGAGAACTATGAGGAGATGAGGACGCAGGATGGGCATGAGACAAAGGAAGAGAGTGGAGAGGAGAAAGTACTGGAATAATAGGAGCATACGGAGATACTAGAGACAAGGAAGAGGAAGGAACAGAAGGAGTGAAAGATACCTTGGAAGTGGAAAAGGGAAAAACTCCTTCACCAAAGATGACATCTCGGCAAACAAAGATTCTGCCAGACTTATCAAGACACTTGTACCCTTTTTTATTCAAACTATAACCAAGAAATGTACACTCAGCGGATCGGAAATTAAGTTTATGCTTATTGTAAGGCCCAAGATAAGGATAACAGACACAACCAAACACTTTTAGTTGGGAGAATTCAGGTTGAGTATGAAATAACACTTCAAAAGGGGTTTTGAACTGTAAAACAGAATTAGGAAGCCTATTATAAAGATAAATAGCAGTACGAAAAGCTTCATCCCAGTATTTTAAAGGTAAAGAGGACTTAGCAAGTAAGATTAAACCATTCTCCACAATATGATGGTGTTTTCTTTCAGCAACACCATTTTGCTCATGCACATGTGGACAAGAGACACGATGAACAATCCCATGAGACAAAAAAAAAAAAAGTGAAAGCCCTATACTCACCGCCCCAATCAGATTGGATAGTCTTAATCTTGGAGCCTAATTACAATTCAACCTGGTTTTTGAAATTAATGAAGGTTTGGAATGCATCCGACTTGTTTCTACGCATGTAGATCCAAGTAAATCTAGAGAAGGCATCAATGAAACTTATATAGCACCTATAGCCACTAGAGGATTGCACATATGCCATGCCCCATAAATCAGTGTGAACCAATTATAAATGAGCATTAAAACAAGTAGTAGACAACGGAAAATGAGATTTATGAATTTTACCAAGACAACACGTAGCACAAATGGAAGTAGGGCTTTTATTGCTAAGAGAAATGTTACAATTTTTCAGAATTGTGGTTACAATTTTGGCCGAAGGATGGCCTAAACGATTATCCCACAACTCACAAATAGGACAAGAATGATGGACAGCAATATTGGTTGTTGTATTATTAACAGAAATGGAATCATGTGCATGAGAAATTGAATTATGTACATGAGAAATAGGAAACCGAATGGGATGAAGCAGCTGCTATTCAAGAAGATTGATCTGATCTTGACCAAACACATACAGTCCATTCTTAAGGCTCTCCTCTAGAAGCACAGTTTTGGTAACCTGATCCTTGACAAAATACTTTTGAGAATGAAATTAAAAAAAGATATTATTATCAAGGGCAAACTTAGATACACTAAGGAGATTTTTTGTAATTTTAGGAACATGTAAAAGATTTTTTAAAGAAATAATTTTAGATGCATAAGGAGAGGCAAAACTGGACTGACCAACGTGACTAATAGCAAGACCCTTACCATTACCAACGTAGACTTGTTCAGGTCCAAAATAATTTGTCATCTCCACTAGGTTGTCTGTATTCAGAGTGACATGGTTGGAAGCTCCTGAATCGGGATACCAACTTGGATCCGCAACAATTTCTGGAGTGGAAAGGAAAGCTTGAACAGAGTTAGTGTCCACAAACGGTTTGGAAGTGGTGGTTGTTGGGAATGGTGTCCTAGAAGTATAAGATGTAATAGGATATTTATTATTTATTTAATAAAAGAGTTTATTTATCATTTTATGTGTATATATTTATGACTATTTTATGAATATCAATGAAAATTTCATGATTATTTATGTAACCTTAAGCATTGTATATAAGTGTTATATATGAGAGGATAATGTTTAAGGATAATAATCAAAAAACATTGTTCATAATTAATTAAATTAAAGTTCAAAACCTTTAATTAAAACATTATTAATACATGTCATTCCCATTTAGAATGGAACAGTGTTATCCGCACTGTTAATATGGTGAGATATTGAATGAGTATTTTTCACATAATGAGATTATGTGGAACAAGGACACAGACACAATATGAATTTCTAATAATTTCTGTTAAGTATAGAAATTCTAATTGAGTCTACCGATGATCATATATAGAATGATATTAATCTTAAGTTCTTAACAGACTCCTATTTATGGATTTATGTCTTTTGATTTACTCGGTACGGATTCTGAGATCCTGAATCTCATTCCTTGTATTTTGGAGACATGATGAAGTAGGTAGCCGGGAATGTTGTTATACGAGATGGAATCCGTTCCTTCTTGAGAAAGAAGTAGATAAATAATTCTCTTGAGGGTTGATTCGGTACTTGGACTAGTAGGAGCTCCGATTCATGAATGTGTTTTATGAATCACTATCCATTAGAGAATCAATGATACTCAAGGATAAAGAAGTAATTAGAGAGGTTAACGGATTTTACCTAGCTATAATTATGAATTATTTAATGGACACTTCACAGTTTAGAAGTAATTTATGTTTATAATTTCGAGAGTGCAATTCCAAGTTTATAGTGGAGTAACTATTGGAAATAATAGAATTAATTAATTAATTAAAGTGTTTAATTAATCATTAATTTTATTGGAGCTCGGGATTATAGGTCCATTAGTCCCCGCGTCGTTCTAGTAATTCTACCAGACACAAAGGGCAAAATGGGAATTTTAGAATTACGGAATTCTAAAATTAAACACTCGAAAATAATTAATTAAGAATTAATTATTATTTAAATAATATGATTATTTAAATTTAAATTTGAACACATCTAGATTTATCCATTTAAATTTATTTGATAAGTTGTTCAATTTGGAATTCAAATTAATTTAAGTTTGACTTAAATTAGAATTTGAATTTGAGTCAAAATTAGACTACAGGATAAAGGATAATTTTCTCTTCCTTCCCTATCTGCAAATTGGCGCCACACAGGGATGAAAATCCCCTAAGGTGGCCAGCCACAATGGATACGGATAAGAGGAGATTTTGTTCCAAATTCAAATAGGAGATAATTAACAAGCTTTATTTTCGAAATAGAGATTGGATTCCTTTTAGAAGTTTGACTTCTACTCTATAAATAAGAGAATGATAGAAAATTGTGGGATACAATTTTTGAAAATAATTTTTGCCCTATTTTGATAGTGCTGGCCGAAATTCTCTTTGTAGAGAGGAGGGAAAATTTTTTTCTTCAAAAAATTTCTCATCGTGCATGCGTTGGTGTTTGTAGAAATTTGAGTGTTTATTGTAACCCGTTTTGTCTCAGGTATGCCCACACACACGTCTTCGTGGATTCTAGGAATTGACGTGGAAGACATTGGTTTTCTAAACACAAAGCTTTGGAGCAAGGATTGTTCGAGGTCAAAGAACTCAAGTTATCATCCTAATCGGCCGCCGGGTATTTTTCCTAATTGAGTTCTTAATATATGAATTAATGTAATTAATTTATTCGTGCATAAATTAATATAATCTATAGAGTATCTCAAAGGTTTTATGAAAAAAAATTTATACACGATCCGCCTCCCGCCATGCTTCCGCATCCGAATTTGATTCGGCTACAAATAGTGGCAACATTAGCAACAAGCCTCGGAGAAGATCGCTGTCCATTCTGAAACTGAGAGGGCCCTTGAAAAGAATGATCAAAACAATAATAGCAATTAATGACAACATGACCAACACGACCACATAGCTGACACTGTGGTTTGTTAGAGGTCCAAGAAGCATGACCACCTCCACTGTTACGACCTCGACCACCACCTGAATTGCCCCCACCTCGAGATGGAAAATGACCAAAAGGTTGGGATTGAAAATTCCCACGGGAAAAATTATTCCCAAATTGTGAGGAAAAACTAGAATTGTTCTCAAATTGTGGGGAAAAACCAGAATTGAACTTTTTCTTGTTCCACTGATTTGAACGAGAAGAAGCCAAGTTGGCTTGAGCTGAATCAAGGGATTTACGATTTTTCTCAATCCGAGCCTCTTGTGAAAGAAGAAGAGACTCAATTTCTTCAACCGTAAAAGCATCATTCCGAGCTTCCACAATGAGAACAAATGTATCATATTCGGAGGATAATCCCTCACAAATTGCTTCAAGGTGTTCCTTAGAGGATACAGGGTTCCCAACACAACAAGATTCAACATACTCACACAATGACGAATTTGCAGCAAATAATCATTCATTGTCAAAGAAGTCTTCTTGACGTTTTTGAGTTGAGTCTTATATTGAGAAATTTTGGCACGAATCTGAGCAGCATAGTAAAGATTCAGAGTGTACCAGACCTGTGCTGACGTCTCGCAATTGACAACCCTAGAAAGAACGGTCTCGGTCATGGAAGAAAGAAGCCAGGACACCAACAACTGATCTTGTTGCTCCCAGTTCAAGAAATCTTGATTAACCCGTCCTGCGACTTCATCTGCATCACTGAGAAACTTCATTGGCGAAGAATTTGAATTGGAGATGAAATCCAGCAACTTGTGCCCTCGAATCATAGCAAGAACCAACTTTTTCCACGGAAGAAAATTAGAATGATCAAGCCGAATAGAAATCGGGTGACTGAAGGAAATAGGATTAAAACAAACAGAGGAATTCGAAACTTCTGCCATGGCGGACAAAGAACCACTCTCACCAGAATCAGAAGGCTCTGAAACCATATCAAGTTTCAAGAAAAGAAGGAAACGACGATTTCTAAAGAAAAGAATGTATTCTTCATTACTGAATAATTGTACAGTAAACAGCTTAAATAACTCAACTAAGCTCTAACTAATTACAATACTAGCCAATGTCTAATTGACACGTGTACAACACTCTAACAAACTAACTATCTCTAACAGGTACAAATGTTATCAATACTTTGCAGTTTTTGAACTGTTGTCAGACGCTCACTTTTATAACTTAATAATGATAACGTACAATAAGACTATACGAGTTTGCATGTCTTTCTTTTTTTTTTTTTTTTTTTTTTTTAGGGATTCCTTCGATGGAAGCCATTATCGTTCTCATAAGCAGGAGATCCGAATTGTCGGCCTTCAAGAAACACCAAGTGGATTAAATCTTCTATTAAATAACGTCTTTGGTGATTTTTCTTAAAGCGCTTTTAGGCTATTTAGTGGAAACTGTTGAATTTAAAGGATAAGATGCCTCAAAATAGAGTACATCAAGAACAATTGAATACGTGATTAGTGTAATAATAATGATAATAATAATGAATAAATGATTGTATCAGTCTAATACATAGCATTGCCCTTTTTCTTTAGGTTAAATAGTAAAATATAATATATCATTATTATCTTTGAAGGCTCAAGAGCCATTCTTACTTGAGAGAATACTTGTGGAAGATTATTTTATAGCTTACTTTGGAAAAGAATCATGACTTTAACAAGTAATATATTCCACAAACTCTCACGAGAGTTAACAGATCAACTTTATAATATTCACTAAAGACGCAATAGGACAGGAGTCATTATAGCATAAGCCACATTAATATATATATATATATATATATATATATATATAAAACTGAAGCATTGATTTAAAATATTATGCGTTCCAGCTGCCGGCCCCAGGAACTGCAGTAATAGTATTAATATGGAACTGTAACTAAATAAGCAAAATTTATTAAATATATAATATACGTGTCATCAAAAGCAAGCATTTCACTTATGAAATTTAAAGGTAGTTAAATTAAGCAGAAGCTACGTATGGTTTGGTGTTCACAAGAACGAGTCTAAATATGTCATTCTCATTTTTTTTTGTCTTATTAGTGATTATTCACTAATTATTTATCATATCATTTAAATTTAACAATTCAACCACAGAAATATTAATTATATATTAAAAACATTAAAAACGAGAGATAGGAAAATGGACGACAAATCTTGATTTCACAAAAATAATCTTGCAGTATTAGACACTATAGGGCAGGGCCGTCCTAGCAAAACGACGCAGCAGTGCCACGTGTCTTTTTATGTGCTATTCTTTTGCCATGTCAAAGAATTGTACCATGATGGTCACTTCCCTAATGCCGCCAAGTTGGAGAAAATCGTTTTTTTTTTCACAATATATATATATATAAGGACTTATTTTTAATTATTATTAAATATATAAATTTAATAACGTGTGTCTCGATAGAAATTTAATTTTATTAATTATTATTAAATTTTTAATTAATTATTTAATTTATTATAATTATTATATTAATATCTTATTATTAAAATAATAATACATATTGATGGATAAATATTTAAATAATTATTAAAATTATATATATATATATATATATAATCTAGATATGTGTTGTGTAAATGTTATTGATCAATAATATATACGATATACATCTTTTGCCAACATTTTCGTCTGGTTTTGATTCATGATTCCTGACCTTTTCCTTGTTAGCTCTTTGCTAAGATAATTTAGGATATTCTACGAACTACAAACTAGTAGGTTATTTTGTTCTTGATTTACTGTTTGGCCGGCCTTTTCTATCCAAAAATTTGTGGATCAATTTGAATTCCCTATTCTAAAACTATTTGAGACAACAATCCATTTAATTTAAATTGAGTATTTTCCATGCCGTTTGATTAATTTCACAATTTTCCATTTGCATTCTTTCTGATTTGCTCTCTAGAGACAATTCAGAATTTCATGCATATATATTCTCGTAAACATATGTAATGATTAAATTTGTAGTTAATTCGTTCTTTTTTGTAATAAATAACTTACTCCTTCTAAGTTGAAATAATTTGTTGAATAAATTAAAATGGTACATATATGTCACGTTGAGATCTTAATGTTAAGATCTTAAGATCTTCCTTTTGTGTCACGGACTCACAGGACTACCCTTTTATTCAACTCGTTCTAGAAATAACTATTCATAATAAAAGAAACTTTCTGAAGTTGTTATTATTACAACCACCTCTCTTATGTGGTACGACTAAAAAAATAAACCATCAGTAATTTCTTATTTTTAGTCGTTAAATGATCTATATAAAAAATTATTATTTTTGCATACTTCTCAATCTTAATAGTCAAAATATTAAACCTACTGATGACAAGCCATACCAAAATAAGTCCCAACAAACAAATTATATTGCCTCCTACTTTCAATGCGACAAACAAGCTAAATGTTTAGAAAGTCCATTCGTTTTGGACATATCTTCTTAAAAAATATTTATAATTTGTTTTTTTTTTTTAAATTTTATGTCCATTTTAGGGAATATGTTTAGAAAAAATGATAAAAAAATAAAATAGTAATTTGAAAGAGATTTCTTGTAAAATCGTGATCTAAAATCACTACAACAAAAAGGGTTATTAGCGATGACATTTGTCGTTGTTAAAATTATAGTATTAGTGACGACATCTCGTCGCTTAAAAGAAAACAAAATTTTTAAACAACTTGTCGTCGCATTAAATATTTGCGACGACATGTTGTTGCACAAAAATTTATATAATTACGACGACATGTCTTCGCTAAAATGGAATGGAATATTCACGACGACATGTTGTCGCTAATATCCATTGGTGCCGAAACCAATCTGGCGCCAATTTGTACATTTTTTGTGAGGACATGTCGTCGCAAATAATAATGGTTACAACTGGTGGTGACGTGGCCAAAAAAGGGTGAGAAATTTGGCGCTTTCCCGCGAATAGGTTCCAGATATTTCTTTATTTTTTGCGACGATAATGCAAAATGTAGTCGCAAAAAATGGTTCCAGAAAATTCTTTTTAGAATGCCTTTTTTACGACGACACGTGGGTCAAAAAAATGATTCCAAAAAATTATATCAATGACGACTGTTTTTTGCGACGACACATGTTGTCGCAAATAAT
This sequence comes from Morus alba, assembly GCA_012066045.3. NCBI lineage: Eukaryota > Viridiplantae > Streptophyta > Magnoliopsida > Rosales > Moraceae > Morus > Morus alba. The sequence goes on along the minus strand of CP050226.2, from coordinate 18,015,669 downwards.
TGGGGATTTAATTTTTTCCAAAAAAAGGGCGGAAACTTTGGTAGTTTCTTAAAAATTATTTGAGACAACATTGATAAATGGTCATTGCAAAAAATGAACTAGGGTATATTGCTCAAGAATATACTAAGAAATATTAATGAGGTGAAGAAGAACGACGTCGTTTTAACATGAATTGTGACGACTATTTAATGTTTTTGACAACGACATAATGTTGTCGCAAAAAATGACCTGTATAACCCTGATCGCAAAACTCCTTTTGCCATTTTTCCTAGTGAGGCTCTCGGTTTTCTCTTGTTCCCTCCATTCAAAACCTCCAAAAATCGTCCAAAAACACTGAAAATAGCTTAGTATTATCGTTCTCTCCTCAAATCTTTCATTTGCGGAGAAAAAAAAAGTCAAAAAATGCGGAGTTTTCATCTCCGTATCGCCTCCCACTTTTCCGGTCGAACTAGTCGTCTGCCTTTCCGTTCTCCAACCCCCATTATTTATGGGTTTGGATTTTGTGAGTTAATATTTTAGTATTTTGTTAATTGATTTTGGTATTTTGTTAATTGATTTTGTTATTTTGTTATGGTTTATAATTTTGTTTTAGATTTTAGATATAGTTTGTGGTTTTGAATTTAGAATTGTGAATTTTAAATTAGAATTGAAACTGAATTATGTTATAATTAGATTAAAATTTGTATAAAATTTATTTAATGATGATTATGTGATAATTAAAAAATTAGATAAAAATTTTAATTAAGATTATATTAATAATAAAATAATTAAATAAACTAATGTTAAATGCTTATTATAAAATAATTTGTGTTAATTTTCATAAAATTTGATAAAACTTTATAAATTCTTCGTAGTGGAGATGCCTATGGATAAGAGTTGGATACATTTAAAGAACCGGTTGTCTGATGACATATAACATAAGATCTATGTAAATAAGATAATAAATGTTATGATGACTTCTTAACAAGCAATCATGTCTGGCCCAGTCGCTACATGTGCTGGCTCTTCAGAAGGAATGCAACCTCCACCCGATCCTTATAGGTTGCCATCACACTATGAGTCAGGTATGTTAGAACATAATTATAAATTTGTTAAATTAATTACATCAATATTATATGATCACTAAATATATTTCATTCTACAACACCTAATGCCGCACCTTGACGACTTCGTGGAGGTCAAGGGAAGGCTAAAGGTCATGAAATTGTAGCCAGAATGGCAAAGGAATGAAATATTACCCCCATGTTTGACGAACGTGGAGGAACTTGGAAGGCAATTGGAAACTAGGATATCTGGTTCGATAGTGTCGTTGGAATCCATGTTAGGGATGTCTGTGAGCCTTTCCACAATGCCTGGAAGGACGTGAACATCCAACATAAGAGAGAGATTCAGCAGCACCTGTTGGTATAAATTATTCAACTTTATTTTTTTTAATTTAATCTAAATTTCAATATAATAAAATCATTTAAAATGTTTATATTGTATTACAGGAATGGTTTAACCTTAATTATGACCACGACGATGGTATACTTAGGTTTGTGGTCGACAAGGAGGCTGCAAAATGTTATAAGGATTGGAAAAGCGACCTCCATGACTATTTCAAAGATCTTAGTGGTTCACAAAATGAGAGTTCAGTTAGGGCCCACCCTCCTAAAAATCTTAATAATCCAGCTCACTGGGATCGTTGGTGTGATAGATTCATGTCCGACAAGTTTTAGGTAATTGATTTTATTTTATATGTTGTTTTTATAAAATATATAATAAAGGTTAATTTTACTATCGCTAAATGTCAGGGATCAATAAACTTAATTGTAGCACCCAAAAGTGGTTGAGTTTTCATGGTCGCCTGTCGTACTCCCAACATCGCGATAAGAAAGTAAGTATTTGTTAATAATTTATTCCATATAAATGTTAATTTGATAATCGAGTACACTATATTCATATACATTTAAACTACTATATAGTCTACCATAGGGACTCAACAGCCGATGTCTGTCATCAATAATTGGGGGGACATGCATCATCGTGGGGATACTTAGGTTAATCCCCAAGCTGAGCAGACATTTGTAAGTATACTCGTAATATTTAATTATATTTTTTTATTTAAATCGCATTATGTATTTAATTATTTTTCTTATAATATTTGTAGCATCGGATGGAGGGAGAAAGAGAAACGCAGATCCACACGCAGTCTGCTACTTCTCAATCCTTCATGGTAGGAACAATTAACGAGGAGGATATTATGGAGTAGTTTCTGGGCACCCACAGAGGACACAAGACTGGAGTGGGTCACACACTCTCACAAAAAGTTTATCAAGGGGATGCGTCGTCATCTGGCTCACGCTCAGTAAGATCTTCTACGACACGTTCTGACCCACACATAGAAGAATACTTACAACAGACTTACCAGCAAAACCTCCAGTTGTACGAGAGCGTTAGAATGATGCAGGATTTCATCACTCAAATGCACCCCAACATGACTTTCCCAGCGGTTTCTCCTCCTGAGCCGTATATCCGTCTAGCTCATCCGCCTCTAAATCCTTCTAATGATAACAACAATAATTCTAGTGATGCTGCTAATTTAGGAGATTAGAGTTTTATTAATGTAACAATTTGTACTTCCGCACATTTCTACTATAATTACATTTTTATTTTATTAATTACTTTTTACCATAATAATTTTTATTTATATTTTTTATTATTTATTTCCTTTTATTTAATTTTTATTTATATTTAATATCATGAATTATATTTATTATAATTGTTAAAATGAGAAAAAAAAAAATAATAAATTAAAATATTATTTTCGACGACAAATGTGGTCGCAAAAAATATATGCCACGTCAACTACCACTGCGTCTTTTGTGACGACTTAACTAAAAAAATATCGTCGTAAATACTTAATGTCATATCATCTTAACAATGTACTTGATGAAATAATTGTAACGACTCTTTTGCCACGACTGTCGTCGCAAACATGATTGCGACGACAAGCTGTGGTCGCAAAAAGTGTTTTTGCGACTATTCAACTACAGCGATAGGTTTGCGACGACTTTGTATTTTTTGCAACGACTTTTTATCGTCACTAATAGCCTTTTTTCTTATAGTGAACATCAAAATATCAAAATTAAGGTATTTCTATATATCGTGCTACATTAAAATATCAAAACTAATTAAACAATATGTAAATTTTAGCCATACAAAAGCGAGCCCTAGATTTTCATACTTTCAATACATGCGAAAGCAAAAGGGGGGATTAATTGTTCCCTACCTTTTAGGAATAATAATAATAATAATAATAATAATAATAATAATAATAATAATAATAATAATAAAATAATAATAAAAATAGTTCTTCTTCTTCACCTGGAAGCGGCTATAAGCTTTTGGAATCAAAGGTTAACAACTCAGCCGGCTTAGATTTTCTTCTTTTTGTTCGTTAAAAGCAATTGCCGGATTGGTTATCCAAAAAGAAAAGTGCAAATTGCTGGAGCCCAACATTTCAACATATATTTTTCTTTTTCTTTATTTTTCTGTGTACATAATTTAATTAATTGAAATATTCGTGTACCTTAAACTTATAAATTTTCGCAATTTGAAACATTTTTTAATTTTGGTAAATTCGATCTTAAATTTATGAATATCTCAATTAAATTGCTCAAAATTTGTGAACAAGTGCACCCCAAATTTTTTATTGAGTAACAAATTGAATCCTAAATTTTTTAATTTTAGAATTTCAAACCCCTAATGGCCATCCATAAATTGAGTTGTGGATTAAATTGTATTAGCAAAGATTATAAATTTTGAAATTTTAAAATTTAAAAAAAATTCAAAGTGCAACCTATAAATGATGATAAATATTTTCTCTCCGTGAGTACTATTTACCCCACGTTTTCCTAGATGCCGATTGGTGGGTTGGAACTTTGGATTGAGTGTTGGATTAGACATAGTTGAGCAAACAAAAGTGAGTGGAGTGATCAAAACAGGTCCGTTGTCCAGGTTTGAAACTGAGGAAAAGTTAAAATTGACAAAAGAGGTTTCCTTTTTTTGGAGTACCACTAAATTCCACCAATCAGATTGATTTTCGTGTGAAGTATCACTGTAAAATGGTTAAAGTGCTTCAGAGAAAAGGTTATCAGGATCTTTAGTAGGTTGCCTTGTGCCTATCAAATTCATAATCAAAACTAACCATTTCTCTCTCTCTCTGCTTCAGAGAAAAGGTAATCAGGATCTTTAGTAGGTTGCCTTGTGCCTATCAAATTCATAATCAAAACTAATCATTTCTTTGTTTTTTTTTTTTTTTTTTTTTTTTTTTTTTTTTTTGTTGAAATGAAACTAATCACTGGTAAGAGTAACTTCAGCCCAGTTTCACTATAGTATAACGTACCAAACTAAATTATCGAAAAAAAAAATATATATATATATATATATGTACCAAACTAGAATTTTAAAATATAATTAGAATAACAACAGCAATTCTAAATTCTATTGATTGACACAATTCCAAACTATTAAATTTTAATCATTTTTTACTTGACATGATCCGATGGTTTAATGTTGTTTTTGTTGATAACCTTTTTCTTTCCCACGTAATTCTCTTAATAACAAACTATGTAGATTTTGCTCTGCCAGAACTATATGACAACTTTTTTATGTTGCATGATTGCACTAGCTATTTACCAGGTGTTCAATGAATCAATTTGCACCGTTGAAATTCGAACTACATTTGCCAGATAGGGGCAATATTTAAAAGAAAAGAAAAGGGGAAAAAAATGTGATATAAACATTTTTTTCTCCGAACCAAGAGCATATCTAACCATATGAAATGTGATATAAATATTTAGGGACCGTTCACTTCGCTGATTCGATTTGTAATTCGAATTGAGATGTGATTTTATGTGAGAGCTTTTTACTGTAACAAAAAAATTAGATGTGACTGTTTCTAAGAACTTTTTACTGTAACAACATTCAAATTCTAAACTCGAATCGGTAAAGTGTAATATGGTTCGATAATGCATCAACATCACCAAACTAGGAGAAAAAAGAAACTTCAGTAGTAAAACACTATCGATCGATGGGCCCTATATAAATACAACCAAAGCTATCAAATATCTAAAAATTAAGAGCTTTCCTAAATTCAAAAGAAATACAATTAACTTCAACTATTGCTAAAGATAACGGAAAAAAAAAAAAAAAAATCCATAGTTCAGATCTTTTTTGGCCATCTTCCTACTCCAACATAACAAATTAGATCACAAGAGAAAAACCTACTTCAAAATATATTTGGGACACATTAATATAGTAACACTAGATTATATATTAAGTCAGATCGAAATCTTGTACGTGCATGCTTATATATATATATATACATGAAAGAAATATTTTCTGAGTGAAAAGAAAGAGAGAGAAATCTCTGTAAACCAGCGCCCCAGATGCTTCGTAGTACATCATCTTGTTCATCGTCCTACATATGGAGAAATTATTGTAAAGGAAAGCTACAAAAACAATGAGCTCACATTTTAAGCTTCTTCCTTATTAAAATAAGACATATGGAGAAATTAATATTGGGAGTTGAAAATGCATTTTAGCAATTCCGTAAGACAAAACAAAAAAAAACAAAAACAAAAAAAAAAGAAAATATAGCAACACAATGGAATGAGACAAAATCATGTTAGCTTGCGATGGAAGTCCACTTTGGCTGTATATATTTGTATTTTTAAAATGGCTTGGCCAAAGCCAACTTCCCTTCATTTGAGTTCCCGGGTCAAGATATTCGTTGGGAACAAGTCAAATAATCCTACTCTACGTCCCATAACAACACATATAAATAGTTTTCTAGCAATATATATATATATATATATATATATATATATATATATAGAGTCTCCAATCCGGCACTGATGTTTGTATATTTCTCTATGAAATATGTATATTTCTTCTTAAAAGATGTACATTCCTTTTTTGGTAAAATATACAATATGTACACATTTTAAAGAAAAAATATACACATTCTAAAGAAGAAATATACATGTTTTATAAAAAAATGTACAACTGCCGTTTCAATCCGCATACCGGATTGGAGACTCATCCTATATATATATATATGAATAAAACATTTCACGTACTAATTTTTTATATATATAGTACCAAGTAAGTCGAATGAAACAAGTAGTATGAATCCAAGTGTACATAGAGTATTCCGTTGAAAATTTCATAATATTAGAATTAGATAGTTTCTCCAAGTAAGGCCTCCCTACAGTAGGTTAATTTATGACGGTTAGATATAGTTAAAATCACATCAGAATAAAAAAAAATATGTATAACAAATAGTTTTTAGTATAGATCTAACAGCTGAAAATATAAACTTTTCAATAATTTATTTTTTCAAGATCTACCAGCCTCTTAGAATTAAGCTAAAAACTAGCTATTTGTTGAGAGTGCCAATCATATCTTAAGGAGTACTGTGAGTCTGTGAGTTGTTATACACTCTTTAATAGGAAAGGAACAAAAATAGCTTTGAAAATTAATCTCCTTACTAATCTTTTATTATATTTCTTCCTTTACCTACCTAATAAGGCAGAGTGGGATTAGCGAGGATAGTGACAAAACCAAAGAGATAGAGTTTAGAAACTGATTTTTGAACAGGAGTTTCTCTGGCGTGCCACTTTATTAATAGTCTGATCCATGAATTTAGTAAAAATCATATTAAATTAAAAAAGTATACAAAAAAATAATTTTTTATATAGATTTAATAGTTAAAAATATATAATCTTTTTTATAATTCATTTTTTAAGAACTTACTAGAGAAACTTCTTTTTTAAATGTGATACGTAATATTGAACGAATAAAAAATAGCATATAAAACTATAACTAGTTGGTTACGTGGAATAGACTGGATTCAAGAAAGTCATCGCTTCAAATCAAAGAAAAAGTTTCAAATTATTGGTTCGCTTACATCTAATCTTGGATGTATGTCAATACGAGAACGACTTGAAACTACTTTCTCATTAACTTTAATAAAACTATGTGTTAAAAAAAAAAAAAAAAAAAAAAAAAGAAAGAAAGAAAGAAAGAAAGAAAGAAACGAAAGGCGTCCACTTTTTTTTTTAATTTAATTTTCTTTTGTCTGAATAGAAGGTGTGAAAATTTGTTAGCAACTTAAATTGTCAATTAAGGGTGAAACGTTTTTGGTTTCTTTTGTTTACGTAGGTCCCTATGCAACTTTATTTGGATCTAATATTAATATCACAGTAAAAACTAGAGCCCTGTTTATTTCGTTAATTCAAGTTTAGAATTCGAGTTTTGTTACAGTAAAAAACTCTCACAAACAATCACATTTAACTTTTTTACTACAGTAAAAAGCTTTCACATAAAATCACATCTCAACTCGAATTAAAACTAAAATCAACGAACTAAACGGGCCCTAGGTCTCGCCAAGATTAAAGCAAGAAAATACAAACTATCAAAATTTTTGTTTCCTTAATTCAAAGAAATAGATGATCGTATAACCCCATTGCTAACCCTTCCAATGGGCCACTTTAATCTGGGAACTAGACCGGTCATTCATTATTGTACCCCAGTAGAAATATCACCATTCTTTTTTTTTTTTCCGAGATAAAATAATTTTGGTATTTCTGTTATTGTGAAACATCTTTCTAAATAAAATTGACAAAATAAGAGTTTATAACAGTAAAAAACTTGTATCCATAGAACATCTGGCGTAACACAAATAATGAATAAATAAGGAGTTAATATCATTCCAATTGTCATTACAAAAGTAATTAGTATTTTTTCATTAAAAGATATTTTTAACTAGTAAATATTCCAAAAAATAAGTACCTTTTATTTTCATACTATTAAAACAGTACTTTCACTTAAAAAAAATACTCTTTTAAGTACTTTGAGATCTATTTTTAGGACATAAATTAAAATATTTTCAGAAAATATTTTTAATATTATGAAGCAGCAAGTTCGGCAAACCTTTTTTTTTTTTTTTTTTTTTCAATCCTCTTCAATTGAAATTCTCAACAAAATTTTTTTGGCAATTATAACAGTCAAATTCATTACATCAGAGTACTTCTAAAAAATTGCAGTAACCCCCTCAGTCAAATTATATTTAATCAACAGGCGAAAAAACAAACGATTGAAAATCCCATATTAGTCAACTTAGGAAGGGTAAAGAAAAAATAATAACCGTCTTCGAACTAGTGATATGTTACAGATGGTTAAAAACATTGTCACCCAACAACGAGGAAAGCAAGAGACAAAGCAAAAGCAGTTGCAAGAGGTCAGATTTCAAGAGGAGCTGGAGAGACCAATAGAGGGTTTAGAACAGCATAGCAATACAGTCACCATAATTGAAGGTCGTCCTAGCATATATTCTGTTACAATTTTAAGAAGAGAAACACCAATCAGTCTCCGCTGGCGCAGCCCCTACAACCGCAGTGCACGCACTCTATAACCTTCTCCTCCCTCAGGTTTTTTGGGACTCGGCAAACACAGGTCGTCGCAAAATTATGATCTCTAGGCTGCATGCATCTCAAGCAGCAGAGACGTTCATATCCAGGCTGCATTTCAAACAAAAACCATAAAAAACCATGGAGTAGAAGTTATGCTCGAGTTTCCACAGAAAGAGGATTTGAGAAACATGCACATATTAAAGGAAAGATGAACAAGTTTTGGTAGCAAAAAGGGCAGGAAAGATGAACGAGTTTTATAGCCATATTTTCCTGATTATCTCAACTATTCCCACAAGCATTCTTATCAGCTAGATGAAACATGTTTAATCTAGCGATGAAAAGGTGTTGACGGTAGAATTTTGTTAACAAGATTACGCCGGATTATCACTCGGTGGTTTATTAGTTTACCGGTCAAAACTAGTTATATTCTCGACAAAACGCAACCGATTGTGTTTGTTTTCAAGATATATTAAAGATATATCGATTTGTCGTTAAAACGAAAGAAAAGAACACACAAGGTTATAGTGGTTCACTCTATCACGAAAGAATTAAAGTCCACTTCTTACTGGATTTTTCTTCTTTAAAAATTACAAAAACTTTCTCTAGGGCTTTGATCCTTTTATATCTTACAGATTACATATGGATACATTTTGAGGCGGGCTATGACTGAAGGTTCTCTAATAGTTTTTCTCAAGTAGCCTATTATCCTACCTGCCTAGACCGTAGCCTCTCAACACATTTTAGACTGTTCACTCACCCACTTTGTCTACTATTGCGGCTCCGCGGATCCTCTGTGATTTCCATTGGTCCGTTCTATGTGGTTTATGGGCAGGCAATCATTTCTTGTAGTACTTACCTTCTCTAAACCTAGAAGTAACTTAGTGATTTCCCCATTGTCACCTCATAGGTCATTCTTGATACGTGGACCCAAACTCATGTGTTCTGTCCTCGACATCTATATAATATTTTACAAGATGCGACCTTCGTCCCGGTCGATCCTCTCACAGTACCGCTGGTCTGCGGGGAACAAATCATGCAAACCTCGATCATGTGTAAGGTCGACGGTTTCATGAATTGTCTCATACGATCGACCTTTTCACCGGATGGGGAAATAAACTTTAGGCATCAACCGCTGCTTGATGTGGCAGGTTAGGGCCACACAGAGCATAGTTGTCATCTGACGTGTCAAAACATATATTCCCACATAAAAGCTACCCCCCAGGTCGAGGCCTTTCTTCGGACTACCTCGAGCTTTAACTAGGTTGGGATTTACTGTGGCCTTTTCGTTTGCTTCGGGTGTGGGAGCCTAACTCCAAACCTCACCTGTAATGATAGTTCTGACACTTCGGAGCCCTTCGAGAAGCGCAAACGTCGTGTCGGTTCAGTCACCATGCTGACATGTTCTTTTATTTAAACGGGTGAATCTGGGCCATTAGATCGTGCCTCTTCAGCTTCCCGCCCTCTCCCCAACCGTTGGATCGAATCCCTTCATTTTCGCCGTTGGATGCATACTTACTTCATCGGACGACTAGGAGTCGAGGGCTTTCTGTTACTATAAATAGTCTCTTCATGCCCGTTCAAATCATCTTGAGACTAAGTCGACATTCTGCCAAAAATTCTCCAGGACCCTTCTTCATTCTCCCCACTCGTAAACTTGCGATTCTCCGGTGAAGTTCACTCCAAGTTCTCGCGCCTCTTCCGCTCCTAGTTTTCTAGTAAGCATCCCTTCTCCATTCCTCCATTTTGTTGTCTATTATGGTGTGGTGAGTGTTTACTTTTTGTCCGGGTTTTCTATTTTTGCTCCGATTTGTGGTGGATTTCTTGAGAGGGGGGATGGTTGAGAATGGCGTAATAGGGGTGCTAGAACCCGATTTTGGTGTTTTTCGTAATGTTCTGGACTAGTTATGGGAGTTTTGAGTGGGTCTGGATTCTTGTTTGACTTTCTAGTTGAATGATCGACGCTTTGTTTGAATGGTTGCCGTCTTAATCATGTTTAGGTTAGAATCATCGCCGCCTATTTGAACAGTCGTCGTTTTAGCCTTAACTTTACTCAACTAAGCTTTTTTAACAACTTTAGATGTCGAATTAAGTTCCTCTCCCCTCTCAACTTATAGTATATTGACCTTAGATTTTTTCTTCACAGTAATGACACCTAAAAGGATTAACCGTCGAGGGGGATCATCATCCGCACCTCTTGTGAGGCCGGATCCTTCTCCAACTGCCGAGTCTTCTTTCCTCTTTACCAATAGTGATCCGCTTTTGAGGGAGGTCGATGACTATATCCCCGATCACGGGACGACGAGGACAGCGTTGACCGCCTGGTCGAAGGCGAACCAGACGAGGAGGAGCCTTCTACGTCTAGCACCCCCTCCGATTCCCTAGTCAGTGGTGTGATCTCCGGCTACAGCAGAAGACACTTCGGTGTCCCCGTGGCATTGGTGGGGTCAGATGAGGAGCGATTGTCCTTCACAGCCGACTTCATGGAGCCGAAGACACGGCAAAGGGACATCGTCCACCTGTACAAGTAGGGACGCGTGGACGGTCGATGGTTCGAGTACCTCCTCACAGACCCCAACTTCAGGGCAAGCCTACCAGCCCCGTATATCTATCTGTCTCTACCGGCCTTCACGGCAGGGATGACGCTTCTCATCCACCCGCCCGTTCGTGAAGGGCCTCTGTGAGCTCCACGACATCTCCCTCACACAGCTGACCCCTAATTTTTGGTATAGTTTCGCCAACACGTGGATTCTTTAGGACCACAGGTTCAATGTGGAACTGCTTTTGGATGAATTTCTTTTTATATATAAACTTTACCAGGACCCTAAATTCGACGACTGGTATTTTTTGGGTAGTCACAAGCAATCCAAGCTCGTTTTAAGAAAACTAATAAAGGGGTTGCCCTTGTCGTCTCATGCTTGAAAGCAAATGTTTTTCATGGTCAAGGGTATGTCCGACGTCCACCCACTGACAAACCTTTTAAGCGCCTATGGGTGCAAACATCTTTTAGGACGTTGAGTAAGTACCCTCAACTGCATGTTACACAGTTAAATTTATATTTTTACACAGCTCTGGCCTCCTGCTTTCACTTCCTAACCCCACAAACACCAATGTGGTCAAGGACTTCTTTCATTTTATAGCCAGAGGTTAGTGTCTCTCCCTTACACTCATTCGTTACCATCAATCGTCTGTCTAATTAATTGGCTTTGATTGTGATGCAGAGATGAATACCTTGCAGTTGAGCATTCTGGGCCACAAGAGGGGCTCAAAGAAGCAGAGGCCTGACGAGAGGTCGAGCGTGCCCGCCGGGGCCAGTGCCCCGCCGAGGCCTCAACCGATGACGGAGCCCATTCCAACTTAGGAGGCACCGAGGCCCAAGATGCCTTACCCGGCTGAAGCGCCAGCGGCGGAGGTAGAGCCAACGCCGGTTATTGATATAACCAACGCTCCTGAGGCTCCTCCACCCAAGGAACGCCTTTTGCTCCCGGGGACGAGGGTTCTAGATCCGCAGTACATCATCCTGGACCTCTCCCTAGCCCAAATAGAGGCGACGCTGAATCTGCCGCCACATTTTTCCCCCGTCTTCCAAACTCTCTACGAATCCTTTTTTTTGTAGGATTGGGACAGCACTACTCGGTCTTCTCTTGGTTGACCGTACCCGCCAACAAATCTCTCACCATATTCATGTAAGCTCGTCGTTTATTTCTACTTCGTGTTTCTTTAGGTTCTTCTTGACATAATTCATCTTCTGATTTCAGTCCCTTGTCCTCTCCCTCCTTAACTTCATTGAAATGGTTAAGGTCGAGAACACAAGTAAGGAGATGGATCACGTAGAAGGGAGCCTGAAGGCTCTCCTTAAAGTGGAGAAGGCCACTTTTTTGGGACGTAACATCTATTCCAATTTCGGTTGTTGGATGATGAAAAGAAATTATCTGAGCTATTGAAATTTTTTCACTTTAGTCAAGTAACAATTGACAACTTGATGAAAACTTTCAATTACTGAGATGGCTTCTTTCCATCATCTAATAGTTGAATTTGAGCTCCGTGGTACATCCCGCCCAAAAATTCACTTTCGGGATGTACCGTAGTTTCACATAAACTTAAAGATTCACCTTTAGGTCCTACAACCTAAAAATTACCAGTTTGAGCAAGGCTAAATAGTTTCAATTTCTACATTACTACTATTGCAAATGATTGCTGAATTAAATAAAATAGACTTTGGACAAACCTTCTTCCACTTTGCAATCAGATTGCGGTCGGCATAACCTTGGTCCAAACAGAACTCATACAAATCTTTGGATATTTCCTTTCGCCGATGGTAAAGGTCGAAGATATAACGGCTCTTCTGATGTGCTATCTTGAATATAGGCCACAAAGTCTCACACTTTCTCTTACCATCATGAGAATCATTCTCAGCTGCCCAAGAAATAGAAATTCACGAAAAAAAAGTGTCACCTCAATTTTCTTGTCAAAAAATAGAGAGAATCACATTCAGTTAAGTGTGAATAAAAACTATCAAACCTTCTCTCATCTTTGCTTGTAGTTCACGAAGAGTAGGCTCAATCAATTCCCAACCCTCTGGGTGTTTCACACGATTTGTCTTCACTTTCGGCATTCTTCTATCTACAAAACAAACTGTGAAAAAATAAATAAAAAAAGTTAGAAGGGGAAAAAAAATCTTAAAAATCACAATATTAAGTATTTAAAGGCCTCTATATTCAAGGTAAATAAAAAATTAAAAAAAAAAAACTGTTGTTTCTCATATAATCAACCAAAAATCCTAAAAATAACAATACTAAGTACTCAAAGGCAGAGTATATTCAAGGGGAAAAAATGTACTGTTTCTTTCGTATTTCAAAATCAACCAAAAAACCAAATTAACGTAATCCAAGAACAACAACAAACGAATACGAAGTTATCAAATCACGGCTTTTTCTTCTATCACTGAATTGGGAGAAAAATTCTGTCATACACAATTAATCAAACATGTAACGCGCAATATATACTAAGTAAAGACATCTAATTTTCTGTATAAATCATCAACATGAAACAAAAAAAAGAGAGAGAGAATAATTAGGAAAATTATCCGAGGAACTAGCTCCTTCAACCTTAAAACCCTAATCGAGTTCGATTTTGCAGAACAAGGTTTTAGATACAGCAAATGTATGAATTGTATATATATATACGCAGAAAAATATAAGAAGATTGGAAAGAGGCTTACAGATTTTCCGGCGAAAACAGAACGACAGAGTTTACTCACGGATCTCCTTCGGCTACTAGAAAATTCTGGAAAAACCAAACTCAGAAAGAAGAGGAGCGGAAAAACAGTTTTATTATTTAAAGGATTCTTTATCTTTTCATCCCGTATATTTTGTTTTTATTCAGAAAGTATGCCCATTATTTTGAAGTCCTGCATTTTAGTTTTGGGCATTTTACAATTTGCTCCCTAAACTTATATTAAATTTCTAATTTTACCGACTCGTTAAATTATTTTAATTTGCCCATTTGATGATAGTTATGTTAAATTAGTGATAAAAACAAGTTTAAATAAAGATTCTAATACTCAATTTTAACTGTAACACAAATATTTCAATTCTTTACTGTCAATCCTAAAAGCTAACAAAAAATCAGAGTAAAATTAGTAAAATGAACCACATTATTATAGCTTTGAAAATTAGAATGGCAAATTATATCAAAATAAAAAATTTAGGAAATAAGTCAATAAAATCCTATAAGTTTAAAAAATAAATATGTAAAATACCTAAGCTTTTTAATTACGTTTAAGAACCCATCATCGCTATTTATGATTGTCAACTTGTTGTCACTTAATTCAAATAGAAGACATGCCGTTGACAATGAATGAGCTTAAAGCCCATTTAGTTCACTGATTCGAGTTAAGATGTAATTTTATGTGAGAACCTTTTACTGTAACAAAAAAGTTAGATGTGACTGTTTCTGATAGCTTTTTACTATAGCAAAGCTCAAATTCTAAACTCGAATCGCTGAAATGAACGGGACCTTAAGGTTATTTCTTCTTTTTTTTTTTTTTGAGAAAAGTTTTACACTATGTTTGGTAGGAAAGAAAAGTAGAAGGAATGACGAAGGTGGAGGGATTTTGGGAGGGAAAATGAAAATATAAGTTGTTTGGTAGGAGATAAAAGAGAAAGGAAGAGAAAATGAGTGAAAAATAATACATGTGGGTCCCACCATTTTTTTTCTTTCCACAAGTGGGCAAAAAATGGGATGAAAAATAAGGACAACTCATTAAAGTGAGCAAAGTTACTAAATTATCATTTTCTCCATCAACATCCAAGCAAAAAATTTAAGGGTATAAAAGTATTTTACGAATAAAATTTTTTCTTTCTCTCTCAATTTAACTTCCAATACCAAATAAGTGAAGGTAAGTTCATTTTCTTTCCATCATCTCATACCAAATAACATAAAAGAAAATCAATTTCATTTCCATTATTGCTATTTTCTATCACTATATTTTTCATTTCTATCATATTTTCTTTCTTTCCTACCAAACATAGCATTAATGTTGATTCTTTAACCAAATGACATGTACTGTATATTATTACTTAAATAACGACACGTTGTTTTTGTTCTGAAAGTTTGTAGTCGTTTAAGTGAGAAAACGACGTTATTACTTTTGCCGTTACTCCCAAAACGACATGTCATTTATCGCTTACAACTTCGTTCTCATTTTGAATGTAAAGATGTGCATTTTCTTTGTCATTGAAGCTCTTAATTTCTGGTCGTCTCTTCTTAGAATTATATGTTGCTAAGAAAGAAAGTATTAGTTTCCGGTCGTTTATAAAATGTTGTCATAAAAGCACTTTTTAAAGGTTTATAAGTGCTTTAATCTTTACGCCATGAAACTCTGTGTCCATAGTTTACCATGATTTTGTTTTGTAATGGTATTTCTTCTTGTCGTTTATGTTTAAAAAAAATGTAATTTACAGCTTATAAGTTTTTTGTCGTTTAACTCGTAAAACGACATCACATGTCAATTATCAAGATATCGACTATATTTTCAGTGTCGTTTGAAAGTTTACGAATTCCATTGTGTCGTTTGATGCTAAAGCCTTTTGTGTTATAACCGCAAATTTAAAATTTTGTTTTTATTTTTGAAAAATCTATGGGTGCGTTTGGAATTGATTCCAAAACGTTTTTGTTTATTTTAGAAAACAGCTTTAAAATGAAAAAATGAAAAATGTTTTTAGTTTCATTTTTTTACCCGAATTATTTCCTTGAAAAGTGCTAGTTTTCTAATTAGTTTTATTTAGAGATTGATTTTTTTTAAAAAAAAAAATTTTTTTAGTTTTGGGATTCATTTTGAAAACATGTAATAATATATTAAATAATAATATATTAAATAAATAATATTATTAAATATATTAAATAAATAACATTATTAAATATATTAAATAATAATATATTAAATAAATAACATTATTAAATAATATTATTATTAAATAAATAAATAACATTATTAAAAATATTATTATTAAATAAATAACATTATTAAATATATTAAATAATAATATATTAAATAAATAACATTATTAAATATAGTAAAAGTAAAATAATATATTAAATAAATAACATTATTAAATATATTAAATAAATAACATTATTAAATATATTAAATAATAATATTATTAAATAAATAACATTATTAAATATATTAAATAATAATATTATTAAATAAATAACATTATTAAATATATTAAATAATAATATTATTAAATAAATAACATTATTAAATATATTAAATAAATAATATTATTAAAAAATGGGATTAAATAATAATATATTAAATAAATATATTAAATAAACATATATAATACAAAAAAACAATTTAAGGAAAAAACATAATATTATTAAATAAATAACATTATTAAATATATTAAATAAATAATATTATTAAATATATTAAATAATAATATATTAAATAAATATAATATAAAAAAATTGTATCTAAATAAACATATATAATACAAAAACAATTTAAACAACTTACAGTGCTAAAACTTCAAGACACCTTTTTGAAAAGAGGGAAGAAAATGGAAAAAAAAAAGAAGAAGTGAAATCAAAGATGCAATTTTGTTACTTCAAAAAATGAAAAAATGAAAATGAAAAAATGAAAACACCTTTTTTTACCTTTTCATTTTTTTGTCCCAAAAAAGACAAAAAAATCGTTTCATAAGAATTTTTGTTTTTTAAAAAAAAATTTTAAATTAAAATGCCAAACAAACGGTTAGAAATTAGACTCTAATTCCGGCTATCCAATCATGTTTTCATTTTTAATCTTTTTTTAAAAAGTGAAAATGTCCAAACAGATGACTTTTATGCTCTTAAAAAGACAATAAATCAACGAAGATGTCAAGAACTATAATTGTGTGGTTGGTCAAAACATTCACTTTCAATCTTTTAATTGTTCTCCAAAGCCCCTCTTCTAAAATTCAAGTCACTTATGTCCGCTACAACAGGCAAGGTTAGGGAAGTGTCTTGCAAAAAGAGACTTATTCCAAACAGATAAGTCATGCAAATGTATGAACAGAAATAAAATGAGAGAAGGATATTTTAGAAAACAGCTTGAGAGTACAAGGAAAAGCTTCCTGGAGAATGCATCACATTTTATTTATGAGTGAGTGCCATGATCAGATGAATATTGTTCATTCCCTCTAATCATGACACATAATGGATTTTTACCCGATTAGGATTTCCCTTAGGGCACTCCCTCCTTGGAAAAGTGCTAGGAAATTTTCTAATTCGATAGATGTCACTTTTAATTATGTTATTCCTTTACAAACGACATGCTTTTAGTAGTCATATCATTCTTTGGAAAAGGGGAACATGCGCCTTAGCTTTGGGATGGTCATTTCCCCTCGCGCATGTCATTCTGATCTTTTTCTTGAACTCAGTCCATTTCAATGCGTCAGAGTTCTCTAGCAACATCGGATTGAGGCCTTGATTGAGGTGCGTGATTTCCCTCGACCTCATATTGATATGGGACCTCAAGTGAGGTGCGTGCTTTCCTCAGTTAAGGTGGGCGGCCTAATTCGGCATGAATATTTCTCCTTTGAGCTTCCCTTTAGTCTCAAAACCCATTACGAGTATTGACACATGGCACGATCCTGCACTGGGAGTGAAATCTTCTCAACAAGTTGACATTGGACAAGGTTTAGAACACTACGGGCATGTTCTTTTAGAGTGTAAGTATAGCTTTTGAGTTAAATTTGAGTTATAACTTGAGTTGAAGTTGTAACTTGAATAAAGTTGAATAAAGTTAGAACTTAAAAAGAACATGAACTTGAATAAAGTTAAAACTCAAGTTGTCTTTTTTTTTTTTTTTGTTTTTTTAGACACAGGCCCTACATATTTTATAAATATAGAATTTATATATATTGCCAGAATCTTATTTATTTTTGGTTTTTTTCAAAGAGTTCTAGAGTAAAACAGCATACAATATGGACGCAACGAAAGATGCAAATGAAGACCTTTGTCAAAGTAAAATGAGGATGCTTTTGCGGGACTGACGACATACTTAACACTAGTATGGTATAAACCAACGCTTCCTGTAAAATTAAGTATTAGACAATATACAACAAACTCGATGAAAAAAAAAAAAAAAGAATGGTGAAAAGTAAGAAACAATATAACAAGTACAACAACAGCATCAACATGTCAACAACTCTCAACAACATCCTCTCCTGTATATTTTCCCTTTAAATGTCTTGGATATGCTCCGCCTTTGTGTTTTAAAAGGCCAATGGCTGAACTTCGGCTATCACCTGAGAAGACATTAGAAAGGAGTCCATGTTGCTCCACATCACTTGTAAGAACTACAACCTTTCCTTCGCCAACTTTTTAATGACATTTTTTCCGGTCCATTCTAACACCAACGTCTCTTTGTGAACTGGCTTTCTACAAGGCTCCAAAAATGGGAGAGTTAAACCACATTCCCTTGACTTACATCTTGCTAACTTCACAGCACGCAAGGAACACTGCTGGTCATCCTAAGATGGCATACAAAATAGACTATAAGAACTACATTCAATCGGAAACAGAAGCTAAGGACGACTATTCACCAACATTGGATATTATGTCAAAACACAAGAATACACAACTTCAGTGCTAGGCGTAACATATTGATACCGAATCACGTGATAAGTGCATTGTCATCCTTGAAGTGTTGCCACATTTCAGTGATAATAAAAAAATTGTATCTACCCATATAAAGATGACAATTCACTTGCCAAGTGAGTCGGTATGAAAAAGTTGATAAAAGAATTGATACACCTGGCTTACTCTAAACTTCAAGACACCTTTTTGTTTTTTGCAACTTACAGGTGGAACATCAAAGCAGCCTTCACTTGCATCACACAAATCGAGCGAGACTTTTCTAAGTAATGGCATCTGTACTTAATGCAAACGGGCAATAATAACTAATGTTACTTCATAAACTTGATTCATGTAATTGAAAACAAAAAAGTGAAATAATAATGTTCTATTTACCTTTGAAGCAGCATCACAAATGAAGCTTTTTTGTAGCCCAGGACCCTGTATAAAGCAAGAAAAATCCAGCCCAGCAAAATGAAGTCATAAGAATTAAGGAACATTTGGAAAAAAAAATTAAATTAAATTAAAATTTAAAAATTCAAGGTTTAAAATTAGACTCTAATTCCGGCTATCCAATCATGGCTAGGCGGTATAAATCTCATATCTTTAATAATCTTTTTTTATAAAAGGAAGAGAATTATGTCCAAACAGATGACTTTTTATGCTCTTATACAAAGACAAGTAAATCATCTACGAAGATGTCAAGAACTGAATAATTAGGGTATTTGGTCAACGAACATAAAATAAGAGCAATCAATCTTTTAATTGTTGTCCACAAGCCCCAATGTGGAAAAGAAGTCTCACATTATGTCGCAACAACAGATCTTCAAGAGCCACACACTTAAGAAGAGAAGAAACCCCATTTGCTGTAACCTCTCCACATTCCTGACAAGATATTGGAAAACTTTAATGACTACTTAAAAGGAAAGCATTTCAACAAAGTTTTATGAGAATTTGTACTAAATACCCCTTAAACATTTTGATAAAAAATATATATATATATTTGACTTCCTAATTCCAATACCCATCTTGAGCATACAACGTTTAAAAGTGGGCCGTGATGGATCCACCATAAACAAAAAGGAAAACAACTGTAAAAAGTGATACGCCTTTCAACATATTACAGTGGCAGAATGATGATTATCCTATAAATGACAATATGTATACAACCTGTAACATGTGTATACCTTTCGTGAGTGTAGATAGGGTTAAATTATGTTTGTTGGAGCTAATGTGAAATTATATTCCACATATTCAGCGTTAAGATTATATTCTAAGTAGTGCTTTTCACTTTATTCTCTTTGAACATACAGAAGGAAAAAAAATGAATAAATAAAAGGGACAGAAATTGGTATCCAAGCATAAGAAATATGTAGATGGAAAACCTCCAGATGGATTGAAACTAAGCCTGGCCATCCATGTGAGATGATTTGTTGAGAATCTGCAACGAAGATAAAGTATGAGATATATAACATAGCAAAGTGTGTATTTCCCTGAAGAGTCGGTGTTTCAAATTTGCTTTAACCACAAACTGATGAAGCAAAAGAATATGATATCTCTTATTAAAATGTTCATCCGGAGCTTTGTTTTCTCAACCATATAAAGTATATTGATAATTTTAGAGATATAAAATTGAAGGTTTACAGTAATGTTTATCACCAACGGAAACATAATGATAGTATCCTGTGTAAAAACCACCACTAACCTGAATTCAGATGTGGACAACCTAGTAATGCAAGCTCAACTAGATTCGGAAAGCTTCGTATCAGAATAACCAAATCTTTATTGGTCAACCATGGGGTTACCCGTTCAAGCTGCAATTTTCTCAGATTTGGCATAGAGAACTTGAAACCTAAAATCGATATATCACCAAAACAGTAACATAAAGCTAGGACTCGCAAGTTCCTCAGAGTTTCCATGATGTTTATAATGATGTCATCCGATATTACCTGTAAAGAAATGATGTCAGTCTATGAAACTTGATCCCTAAAAAAACTTAGACCTCGTTCAGTTCGCCAATTCGAGTTTTCAATTCGAGCTGAGATGTGACTTTATGTGAGAGCTTGTAACTGTAGTAAAAAAGTTAGATGTAACTTTTTGTGAGAGCTTTTAACTGTAACAAAATTGGAATTAAAACTCGAATTGATGAAATGAACGAGGCCTTAATAACTCTTAAGGAGGGATGTAAAGAAACTAATCAATTAATTCAATATAACCAAGTAATAGCACTGGAAAACAATGCTTGCACATGGGTACTAAGAATTCGTGCGCACTAGTTAACCAAGGTAGCAACTCAATAATTCACTCTTCATCACACAAGACCTGATAACTGATTTGGGAGAAAAGCAAGCAAAATGGTCTGTAAATAACCAGCCTAAACAATGAGACACCAATAATGCAGGGAAGCAAATGCTGGTCTTTATTTTGTCAACAGAAAACTTGGAAGTAGCTTAAACGTTGTTTATGAGTAATACCTGAAATTGAAGAACTATGGACTCTAGACTAGGACAAGCAGTAGGTAGTTGTATAAGAGCACCTTCACCCAATGATCCACCCAAGCTGACAGTTATCTCCCTCAGTGATGTAATTGCAGCTTTCAGAGCTTCAATAGAGAAGTGAGAAAATCCCCATCCAACTGAAAGTTCTTCCAATCTGCAAGTTTTTCCTAAAGCCATCTCCAGTTCTCCACAAAAATAGGAAGAAATTTCTCCCTCTCCAGTATTACTTTCTCTTTGACACAAATTTCTACAACCCTTCACTCTCAAACACTTCAAACCGGGGTTCCCATAGACTACGTGTGCTACAGCAGCTCCAGAGACCTGAAAACTTATAAGACACTTTCATTGGCTTGAAAAGCTCCATTTCCATTTAATGGCATTCAATGACACAATTGAAGTGGAAAAAGACACGGACAATTTTTGCCATTTATTGTCAGTCAAATGCATCATAAATCAGTTTTTCTTTCACCATATTTGTTTCAGTTGAAACATTTGGAGGCTACTTAAGCATCTAACCGCTCACTTCTATATATTTTTTATTAGCAGATTGAACTAGCCGATGTCTGAAAAACTTATGACCCTTGACAACTTCCCACATGACAATACGTGATAAGCAGGTGATATTTCCAATCGCTCCCTGGAAACTACGGTATCAGGTTCTAGTATAAACGATGTCTAACCATAGTATTAGAAACATCAAGCATCTCCAAGGAAGAACCAGCAAGACTATACAGTGCGCGGTCTGTGAGGTGAGTGTCCCCCAAGCAAAGACTCTTCAGCATTCGTGTTTGAGACAGAAGCTTTAGAAGAGAGGTTTCATCAACACCTAAAAAGATTGATCATAAGGTCCCATGAATTTAAGTGTTAAATCCACGAATTCACCAAACTAAGAGGAAGGAAAAAAAAAAAACCAAAAGAAAAAAAAAAAAAGAACCATCCTAATTGACTGTAATTGTTCAGACTGAAAGCCTTCTGAAAAAAATAAAAATAAATAAAAATAAAAAATCATCTTTAAATAATAAATAAAAAATGCTCACTTCTTCCTCTTCTTAAATTGTTGTGAGACTTGCAATTCAATGCTTTTAAAACAGTTGAAAGTTTGTCTGGAAAACAGCGCTTATAGCAAAGAAAATGAAACTTACACTTGCAGCCCCCAATATGCAGTGTCTGGAGATTGAATGCCATAGACCCTGGAAAGTGAGCAGATGTATCATCTGTACCATGAGAGCTAGAGCATAGAGCTAGAACTGAATTCAATCCAAAAGAAGTATAGCAGACTAGAATCGATTGCAGAGTAACATGCTGTCTCTGTATAAGAGTTGATATGCCAACGTCTGTTAATCCAGTACACCCTTTAACGTTTAGGTGCTGTAGGTAGATACAGAATTTTGAGATATGAAGGAGATCTGAATCTGGAAATAAGGATATGAATAACAGTTAAAGTTATGGTCAAAAAAGAAATCAAGAGATTTTTGCAACCGAAAGAACAGAAAAACAAATATTGAAAACTCATTTATTTAGTGGTATATACATGCTATGCAATTTTCTCTTTCCCATTCCCACACAACCAATGAAAACTTTTAAAATAGAAGCTAATGATAACCTTCAATTAAAAAGAAAAATTAACACTGTTCACCAGCATTGCTTACATTTTTGCAAGATTTGAGGACCCATATGCTATCATCAATATGATGCCATTTGTGAGCCAAATCTATTTCACTTCAGCTCCACAAACATGTTGTGCAACGGAAGCTTCCAACGAACTTACTAAGGTATTATATTAACTGCTAGTTACCACTTTTAGGGAGGATATTCAATGCCCGGAAATGTAGCGGAAAGTTACAAATACTTTTCTACCAACTTCTGGTACAATTTTTAACAAATAATAGGTAGTCACCTTCTTGTCTTGACATAGTTATGTGAAACTATTGAGTGCAATTTTTTCACTCCCTTTACTGCAACATTAATATATTGGGTAACAAGAAAGTGTAGATAGAAACGCATCTCACCACAAAGCTCACTACGGCCCTCTAGTATGAGTTTTGTGATATTTGACAGCATCAGATGAGACTTATAAATAGATGACTTATCCACGGCCACGGGTTTATCACCAGTAACTACGAAATTATGAGAAACTTGTTCTGATATGACTGGACTAGTATCAAGGGTGAGGTCAACTTCACGGATCGTAGGGCATTTCTGCACCAACAGACGCAAAGTTTTTATATTGAAGTCCAATAAATAAGCTGCCTTCAGTATTTTCAATGATGGGAATGACATGGAGAAACATTCAATTGAGGCTTGAAGATGCAATCTTCCACACTTTGAAATATTCACTTCCTCTACTGCTTTAAAAGACAACATTGGCAACAATCCATGTGAAACTGGGTTGAGATACCTGTCAACGCTTTCAAGCTTAACCAATAACTGCTTAATGTTTTTTCTTAGCTTGGAATCTGTACTGTATGTAGAAGGAAGCAGAGACAAGAGTAGCATTGCTGACGTTATCTGTATACAACTTGAAAGGTTCATTGTCTGCACAGAGGATAAACCAAGTAAAACTATGAGAACCAAATCCTGAGGCTTGTATCAAAAGCTTTCAGCAAAGAGTTTTGGGAGGACAGAGAGACTACTACTTCCTGCAAATTAAGAAGTATCACAATTACCCTTGAAATATTTGGATATTCTTTGAAAATAAGAAATTAGTTTATACCAGGAAGTGCTGAATGATCCTCAACAAGAAAAATGCAGGAAAATAACATGAATACCTTAGAATGTTCAGTCAGTCGTATTCTGGTATCCTTAAAGTTGCCATCCTCCAGGAAATCTATTGAGCCAGTGGGTGGAACTTTAAGTAGTCTGAAAACTGAAATAATGCTCTCATCAGCAAGCTTGGAGAAATGACAAGATCTTCTTTTTCCTGGAAAATATCCCAATAGATATCGTTAATGGAAAGAATGAAGAAAATTCGCATTTGGCATTGCTGAACAAAACATTCAGAAATTAAGCATACCTGCAGTAAACCACAGTGGTAAAAGGCTCAGATGGATCTGCTCAACACAAATAAGATTGAAAATGTGACAACCTTTTAAGTTTAGTTTCGGACAATTGCAAATTCAATTCTGAAACTGGATTTTTATTTATCTTTCGGGATTGTGAAAGGTCAATACATCAATTTTTGTTTAGTGAAAGTTTCCTTCCTTTCCATCAGCTCAAATGAATAAGATCTTATCACATTTTTTCAAGTTGTATTACTACTACTGAACCTATGATGACAACTAATCCACATATCCTGCTTGTCCTACTTTATGCAAGCAAAAGTTAAGAGAACTCCATTTACACGGATTTTTCCCATCTGAGCATGTGTACTTCTCCAAAAAGAAAACTTCACTCCAACAATCATTGTATTTATTAGGAAGACAAGACCACACCCACCTGTCACCACACCAACCATGCACAACAACCCGAATTCAAATTTGTGGTACAGACATACCAATTAAACTTCTTTCTTGATCTATCTTAGATTTATTATATCCTCACCACAATGGCCTACACAAGACCATCTATTGAACATCAATGTACCTGTTTTAGAATGCTACTATAGTTGGTTTCTGCGCTGCTCGAGCCGTCAGAGTCTCCTGTGTTAGCATCAAGCCAGATAAGAAGTGCATCACAAAGATGCATCTCACTGTAAAAGACCCCCAAAATGTTAGAATTCCAAATATGTTAAAAGGAATTTCCATCAAGCTATTGCAAAAAATAACTACCTTTCTATTGTCAAATGAGGGTGCCTTATACAAATTACCAACAAAGAGTATGGGACATCTACAAAAGATTTACGAGAGATGGCCCACATCTGCAGAGACAATTTTAACTGTCACTTTCAATTAGCATAAGAAGAGGTTACCACAATAAACCTATTGATGTAATATGTTGGGAATCTTTGTATTTCAACAACATTAGCCACACGTGCTAAGTATATATACTAACTCACAAAGTAATAAGAATTCATTGAGTATTTCACTGTATGAATTATGGAATACACTAATATCACTACAAAATGGACAGTGAATCTGAAAAGTGCAGAAATCAAAGTTTGGGTACGTACAAAATTCTTTGCAAGATAGCTTCCACATGATTCTAAAAGAAAATCATTCCCTGCAATGCATTTTAAATGTCTCCATTAGACCAGATATCATAATAAATAACAACTTTTCTAACCTTTATAATATTAGGTTTTTTTTTTTTTTCCCCCTTCAAAGCCCCCTTTGGCACACCCCCCCAGGTTTTGAACCTGGGACCTAATACCCAAACTCCCCACCATCTGGGCTAGCCCCAGATGGGTATAATATTAAATTCTTTTTTTATTTTTATTAAATGCTAGGATGAATTGAGATCAAAGAGATTCTCACCAGACTTGAAACCAAAGTTCCAAATGGAAATCAGGTTATCCAATGGTATTTGGGGTATCACGATAGATGATGCTGCCTCAGAAAACCAGGTTTTACACTTTTCAAGAAGAAACTTGACTCCAAAGTAAAGCGCACCCTGAAAATTTACTACATTAACATTTTAGGCGAGTTTGTAATACATGTTCACTTTTTCCATTACATTTTTACTGCTTGCTAATGAGTATTAGATGTCTGATATGCCAATGTCGTGTCTAGACAGATGATATTTAATTAACTTTGTCGTTTATCAAAATTATCGTCTCATACCACAATGTCGTTTCCTAAAGATGATGTTGTTGGTTGTCGCTTACAAAAGTGTCACAGTTTGTATTAAATTTTCTCACTTCTAAGGCTATCCGCTATTGTTATTTTAACATATCATTGCTGGTCGCCTGTGCAAGGGCATTGTCGTTTGTTCATTACCGTTGTTTTTTAAATTATTGTTGTTTGTAGGAGACACTGTCGTTTTCAGTTTATTGTCCTCAACTTATTGTCGTTAGTAAGGTTATCCTCATTTCTCCCACAAATTGTCCTCGTGTCCAATCTTATGACAGGATAAGATTCACACTATTCAACTTTTGACTTATTTTACAAAAGACAAAAACTACTTTTAACAAAGTGGACAACACACTATTCCACTTTTGACTTATTTTGAAAGTTACTTTTGACATAATGGATGACAAACTATTCCACTTGTGAGACAAAAGGATAAACAAACTTTATACAGGATAAAATTTTTGTGGGGACCTGTGCAAGAGATGACAGCAGGAGAGGGCTTAGCCTCAAGAACAGTACATTGACCTTGAAATCCCAAAAGAGCTTGTTACCCAATGGCTTGCTGAAGGCCATACTCATCTCCATTTCGGAGCAATTAGGCTTGTCCTAACCCTTCATGGCAGAAAAGGATTACCTGTCATTGTTCGTCTAGCACTTCTAGATACCAGGTATACAAAATACGAACATACAGTAATAGGAACTACACTTTCCACACTTCATACTGGTAGTGTCCTATTAACCTTTTTCCCAAACTTCAATATTCCACTAAAAGACCAACACTTGTCCACATGTCTCAAAGTCCAACTTCAAATCACGGGTCCAGAGCAAGTCTCATCTTCGTACATAGCTACACTCCATCAGCTCATCTACAAACTGCAGAATCATGCACTTGATCTCCCTATTCCAGGTAATACCCCAGACACTCATCCACATCAGGAACTACACCGTGTATGATGTTATCATCATATGATTGAGATTTCTCAATTCTCAAAAAGTAAGTGGACCAGACAACCAAGGTGGTCTCCAACTATATGTCCGGCCAACTGTTCCAACGAACAATGGCCCAAATCTTTGAGCCCATTATGTATAGTACCTTGATCTACATAGATGACATCTTACTGTTCTCAAAAGAAGCAGAAGCCCACAAAGTCTTACTGGCCCAGTTCCATCAAATTGTGGATCAGCATGGCATCATGCTCTCAGAAAAGAAAAGCCAGGTAAGACAAACTCAAGTTAAATTCTTAGGGATGCAGGGAAAGTTTCAACCTGGCCCACACATAGCTCGAGAATTGTTGACGTTTCTTGATAAGAATCTTACTGTAAAGCAAATTCAACAGTTCTTGGAAATAGTCAATTATCTCAGAGACTTTATTCCACGTGTGACTAAACACACTAGCAAAGACTCTTTCCATATCCGGATCTTCTTGTTCAAAGAACATGGATTTCATATCAGCATCCTCTTCATCACGATTTGCTGAGTTGGCTTGTAGTTGTTGGATGACTATGGCTGACTTGGCAGATTTCTTAGGATAATTCTTTGAATAATGCCCTTTTTCTCCGCAGCTGAAACAACGCAGACTAACTTTGGACTTCCACGTTTTTTCCTTTTGAACTATCTAAACCAGGAGGAAAACAATAGTTTGATTTCATAGGAAAACACAGTGGTGTGTGGATATTAGTAGCCATGAGGATGAGATGAAAGGTTTTACAAGGGGTGATGTTTTGGACTGGTTTTGGTCGAGTTAGGAAATTAGGAACAAGGTTGTGATGGCTTTTTATATGCTTGACAGAAAAATCGTATCTTGAAAACCAATCTTTAAGTCTAAGTAATTACGGATCATGAAGGATTTTATTTTAAAATCAAGAACCTTAGAAAAAGATTAATTATCCATACGGACCTCAAAATTATATCCTCTAAGATGGAAGTCGAATATTTGAATTCCATACTTTACCGCAAGAATCTCCTTGTAGATGGTGTGATAGTATTTTTCTGATTCTTTGAACTGGCCACTGACATGTCCACAGTAGTGCTTCTTGTCTTTTTCTTCTTCTATGACAATGGCCCCCCACACCATGGATTCTCATACCCAGAAATCAATCGAGCTCTTAGAACCAGCTAGATTATCCTCGTCCATTACCATCCCTAGTTCCTGTAGAAAATCTATTGCCTTTAAAATAAAAAACTTAGTAGAATATTCATACATCCCTGAAACTGCTATAATAGAAGAGTCCGTCCCTTCTTTGTTAAGCCCGTATAATGTTTTCAAAAGATACATCCAGTCCTCTAAACTTGATAAGTGTCTTATCCCCAATACCTCTCAAGAACAGTACATTGGGGGCCATTCTCATAGAAGAAGAAAAAGACAACAAGCATTAATGTGGACATACCAATGGCTAGTTCAAAGAATTAGAAAAACACAATCACACAATCTACAAGGAGATTCTTGCGGTAAAGTATGGAATTTAAAATTTTGACTTCCATCTTAGAGGATAATTCATCTTTTTCTAAGGTTCTTGATTTTAAAAATAAAATCCTTACTGATCCGCAATTACTCAGACTTAAAAATTAATTTGCAAGATATGATTTTTCTGTCTGGGTTTGATTCTGAGATTGAGGCTGGTCCTGAAACTGTCTCCATCCTTGAGGAGAGTGCCATACAAGCAGGAGGATACTCTTGGGTTTTCCTTTTGCCTTTTGTTGCAGGTTTAGTCTTTTGTGGAGCAGGTTCATCTTCTTCTGAGGAGAGACTCATTCTAGTAGTCTTTGATTTTGAAGAAGTTGGCCTTGTTGAAGTAGTTGGTTTTGAAGTGGATGGCTTTGACCATATCGGATCTCTGAAGATCTCATGTGCCATCTTGAAGATCTTTGAATAGACAGGCTGAAATGGATATAAGTATGAAAGGAAGAGTGAAGGACCGAACGGAGGAAGTGGATAGGAATGTGGATCAAACATTCTCATTTCTCTTCTATCCAAATTTTCATCGATATGCCTGAGCTTAGCGTTTAGTTTTTAAATCTCTGCTTCTTTCTTATTGAAGATGGACCAAAATATCCCTCATTAATGAGGCTTCTTAGGTCAGAATCTAACCGCTTGATCTTTGACTTGAGATTATCGTAGAGCCTATGTACATCATTACTGAGGTTGTCAAGTTTTTTGTCGGTAAGATTGGCCTGGGCTATGACCTTGTCAACTTTTGTTTCAATTTTTTGCAAGACCTGGTCAATGCTCTAGCATTTTGAGTTTGCCAGTTTAGAACTTCTTCTGCTTGAGTTGGAGGCTTTGTTCTCCCGTCTGGTTGCATCTCTGTTGGCTGGACATATGGTCTGGAGACCACCTTGGTTGTCTGGTCCACTTATCTTTCGAGAACTAAAAAATCTCGATCCTATGATGATAACATCATACATGGTATAGCTCCTGATGTGGATGAATTTTCAGGGTTTTTCTTGAAAACCCAGGGACTATTTGGATCATCAGGATGATACTGTCTCCTGGTTGTCTGGGATTGAGGTCTACAAGCTCATTTCTTTTTTCTCTTTCTACTACTCGGTCGATCATCTTCTTCATCTTCAAGGTCCATCCAACAGTCACAGTCTGGGTCACACATAGAAGAATCAGTATCCCATATGATGTGACCATCAACTTTGTCTGTGAAAATCTTAGACCCATCTGCTGTAAAGCAGGTAACAGGAATTTCTTCTTCTGTAGATACTGGTATGATCATTGTCGACGGTCAAATTTTGTCAACAGAAATACGTCGGATCACCCTCTGGTATCCCATTGGGTTACCGGCTAAAAATTAACTGTATTTTTAAAATTAAGCTATAAAGTGTTTGTTGTATTTCTTTTTGTAGTAAGAGAAATATGAAGATTGTGTTAAAATGAGAGGACACACGAAATTTATAGTGGTTCACTCTGTAAATGAAGAACTATATCCACTTGTGTATTGTATTTCCCTTGGGCTCTTTTTGGATTACATAAAATCAGCTCTATATTCTCTGATTACATATAAAAAATAGCCAAAGTTCTCTCTTTTTTCATTTGGGGCCTTGTCCCTTTTATAGTCCAGATTACTTCATGGGTGGTTTTTCTTAGTAGGCCCATCCACTTGAGTAACTTACAAGCCTATAAACCTAAACCCATAGCCTGTCACCACATTTTTCACTGTTCACTCATCTAATTTGTCCCCTATTGCGGCTATGCACATCCCCCTTTAATCCTCCACCGTCCATTAAAGGGTGGTTTATGGGCTTGTAATTAATGCCTGCATTACTGACATTCTTCAAACCCATACGTAACTCCCTTATCCACCAAAGGGCCTTTCTGGGAACGTAGGCCCATGTTGATACGGTCATCCGTCTAGAAGCCTCTCCTCCTCGGAAAAGTTGGCCGTCTGGAGACCTCTCCTTCTTAGAAGGGTTGGCCGTTCGGATGCCTTTCCTCCTTGGAGGAGTCGTCCGTCTGGAGGCCTCTCCTCCTTGGAGGAGTTGGCCGTTCGGATGCCTCTCCTCCTTGGAGGATTCGTCCGTCTAGAGGCCTCTGCTCCTTGGAGAGGAGTTGGCCGTTCGGATGCCTCTCCTCCTTGGAGGAGTCGTCCGTCTGGAGGCCACTCCTCCTTGGAGGAGTCGGCCGTTCGGATGCCTCTCCTCCTTGGAGGAGTCGTCCGTCTGGAGGCCTCTCCTCGGAGGAGTCGGCCATCTGGAGGTCTCTTGGAAAGGTCGGCCTCTCTGGAAGGGTTGGCCTCCCTGGAAGGGTCGACGTGGCAGCGCAGATTTTCCTATACAACAATCATCATAGACGGGGTTGTGTTGGAACCTTCATTAGGTAGTTTAAAGACAGTTTTCACCTGACTGTTTTCAAACCGGATGAAAGTTGGATCAGCTGTATGAATGGGTTTATGATTCTGGTGTAGCTTCTCATAGTTGGTGACTCATTCCAAGGGCGTGAGCTTTGTGATTTCTTCACGGGAGAGTTGCTTTAGAATCTGCACAATCGTTGGGATCTCATTTTCCCTTTCTGCTGTGATGAGCAGAGTGTCTGGAGTATGACCTGAAACAGGGAGATTATGTGCATGATTCTGCAATCTATAGATGAGCTGATGATGGAGTGTAGTTATATACGAAGATGGGACTTGCTCTGCACCAATGATTTGAAGTTGGCTTTGAGACATGTGGACAAGTGTGGGTCTTTTAGTAGAATATTGAAGTTTGAGAAAAAGTGTTAATAGGACACTACCAGCATGAAGCGTGGAAAGTGTAGTTCCTATTACTGTATGTTCGTATTTTGTATACCTGCTATCTAGAAGTGCCAAACAAAGAGTAACATGTAATCCTTTTCTGACATGTAATACTGTTCTTAAGAGATACTGGGGATAAGACACTTATCAAGTTTAAAAGACTGGACGTATTCTTTAACGGTAGGTAGAGCTGAAAATTCGGGCCGCCCAGCTCAGCCTAGCCCCGACAGCCTAAAATGGTAGTTAGGGCCGGGCCAACCTGGCCCGTAGTTTTAATCGGGTTGGCCCGGCCCTAAATAACTTTATATAGGCCTAGCCTGGCCCTAAGGCCCAATGGGCATAAGGTCGGGCCAGCCTGAATCGGCCCGGCCCGGCCCGAGCATGATTTATAAAAATTTTAAAAAAAAATAACGAAATTTATAATAAATAGTCAATATTGTAAAATTTTAATAGAATAAGACTTTATTTGTGTAATTATAACTGTATCATTAAAAACCTTACCAAAAAAAATCCATTGAGATAAAACCTAGTGCAATATTATTTTTACAGTTACTATTTATTTTATATATACTTAAAAAATAAAAATATCTAACTGCCTGCTACACTACTCCCGACATCTAAAGCGTCATAGTCAATGTATAAGTTTTGAACTTAATCCATTAAATCTCTGTCTTCGATTGTGTGTTGCATTCGCAAAGAAGCATGTTCTCAATCTTTTAGACATATTAGCACATCAACCATTTCTGGAGTCAACAAAATCCTTTTTTCAATTATCCTCTCAGTTGTACTAAAGGTAGATTCTGAAGACATCGTTGATACTAGAATAGTCAAGATATCACGTGCTAATATTGAAAGTACTGAAAATCTTACACCTTGCTAAAATTTGAAAATCGTCATCATTATCAACACCATCTATCACCGAGAATTCTGTCTCAAGGTATCTGTTGTGCTCTCTATATTGTGTCGTCGTTGGTGTTGATGATGGTGGCATGCCACTAGCAGTTGATGACGAACTAGAGCCACCACGTTGAGAAGATATAAAATTTCAAAACTTCTTTTTTGAGCGGGCCGGCTGATCTTGTTGCGTTTGTTGAGTTGTCAAATTACCAAACTTGTTCTCGTAAATTGCATAAATCTCAAACAACTTCTCACGTGTGTTAACAACTTGTGATGTATAATCTATGCCCAACTGGCCACCGATATGAGAGATAACATTTTCAATATCAGATAATTTTACTCTAAGGTCCAAAATAATAGCTAAACAATACAACAAAGGAATTTCATTCCAATATTTCCTAAACTTTGTTTCCATTTTTTCTACCATCAATTTAAATAACATATCATTTCTATACTTTTCAAATAAGTTTGTAATCTCACAAATTTGATACAACACTAATGGAGAAGTAGGATAATAAATACCAGATAATAAAACAGTAGAAACATAAAAAACCTACAAAAAAGACACAAGTCGTTCACAAATAAGCCAGTCATCTTCCTGAATCATTGTTTTGCCCATTTGTGTATTGAAAAAATATAGTAATAATATTTTTATATAGCAAAGTACTTTTCAACATCATATATGTTGAATTCCACCAAACAGACATATCAAGACCAAACTTTCTAGGCTTCATATCTTATGCTTTACAATACCTCTTAAACTCAGCAATGCGGGGGTTTGAATTATGAATCCAAGAAGTGACATTTCGAATATTATCAATTGTATAACTTACCACACGCATACATGATTTGACAATGAGGTTAATTATATGGCATGCACACCTTTGATGAAGTAAAACTCCATTACTATACGAGTTTATAAATCCATCCAACATTGATATCGCCCCTATTAGCTGTAGCATTATCTAAGGTGATAGAGATAATGCGGTCTCGTATACCAAAATCTTGAATAACACTAAAAAGTCTCTCAACAATATTGTCAACATTATGTGAATAATCAATAAGTCTAAAACTAATTATTCTTTTTTGCATATTCCATTTAGAGTCTAAATAATGTGCAATTACGCTCAACGTATTTATAGATAATGAAAGTTGTGTTGTGTGAAAAAAATGGGTTAATGGAGGGGGTAGCTATAGATAAAATTTAAGAATTTTCAAGGGAAAAAACATATCAAAGGGCTGCAGACTGACTACCGTGAGGTAGTGAGTCAACCCAACAGAAATATTACTATTGGGCCAAAAACAAGTAAACAACCAAGAAAAAAAAATTAGGCTTGGCCATTGGACTGCAGGCTGCAGCCAGCCCAACAATGTGGCTACAAGCCTGCAGAGCCAACAGCGGACCAACGATCTACTGCTCCTTAACCATTTGGGCTCGGGCCGGGCCGGCCATTTTGGACTATTTGGGCTCCCCAGGCGAGCTCGGGCCGCCTGCAGGCCTGGAATTACTGCCCAGTCCGGCCCTACACTAGGCCGGGCCGGGCTCGAGCTTGTATGGATTCGGGCCGGGCCAGGCCTGTATATCGTTTTTCTTCACTTTGGAATTTTTTTTCCTTCTCTTTCTCTCTTGGCTGATGCTCTTTGTTCTTATGCATGAGAAATAAAAATTTCTCACATAATATGTCATTCATGAACCGACCAATACATAAAGCAAATGTCCAAAAAATGAAATCTTGACTTTTGCATGGACTTTTTGTAAAATTTCCAAAATATCCCAAAAATATATTTCATTTTCTTCTCCATTAAGTCTTGCCCGGCCACCTTGCATGCCACATGGCTTATTTTAGTTCAACCCTTCATCCAATTTTTCACTTTTAATCTCAACCATTCATCAATTAATAATTATCTTATTTTAGTTCAGTTTAATTCCTATCCGGTACGCGTTTTATACGCATTTTTCAGACAGATGGTCAACTTAGTCAACCTGACCATTCTTTACTAACTTTTCGAGGGCGACGTTTTGGTCGACTCTTGGTCAACAAATTTTAACTCGGTCAACTCAAATCAATCGAAACCCTAATTTTCTCGGTTCAGCCTTCCGAACCCCTTTTTCATCCGTTTTTCGTTTCAATTGTTTCTAAAACCCTAAAATTGATGTCTTTCAATTCTTTTCCATTTCTTAAACTTATCATTCATGTGTTTACTCACTTGTGGGCTTAACACAACATTTCATACTTCTTTCTTAAATACAGTCTAAAATAATCGGTAATTGCATCGTAGTTCAAAAATTTTTGAACTTTAGCTTATAACTTGTTATTTCATACTTATATCAACAAATACTTATCATAAAAGTATTTATATTAATGATACAAAGGATTCTAAGAAATATTATCCTATACAATAATTCTGATAAATTTCTCGGTCATGACAATCACCCCTCCTTAAAAATTTTCGTCCTCGAAAATCAGAATATATGGGGGTACCTCATTCTCATCTCATCTTCACGTTCACATGTTGCTTCTTCTACTTTTTTATTCCTCCACAGTATCTTTACAAGTGGAATACTTCGATTACAAAGACGTTTCTCTGCTCATGCAAGTATTTACACTGGTTGTTCCTCATAAGTCATGTCTTTGTGAACCTGAATCGGTTCCTATTCTATAACATGAAATGGATCGGGTATATACTTCTTTAACATCGAGACGTGGAATACATCATGTACCGCAGCTAATTCTGACAGTAAAGCTGATCGATAGGCTACTTTCCTCATCCGTTTGATAATCTGGAAAGGTCTAATATAACTTGGGCTCAATTTGCCTTTCTTGCCAAAACGCATAACACCTTTCATGGGTGCGATCTTCAAGAAGACTGAATCCTCTTCACTAAACTCCAAGGGTCTTCTACGCTTATCAGCATAGGTTTTCTGACGGTCCTATGCCGTCTTCATCCTTTGATGGATTTTCTAGATAGATTCAACTGCCTCCTGAATGAATTTTGTCTTATGCAATTGCTTCTCCTTGGTTTCATACCAATAAGTGGGAGATCTGCAGTTTCTTCCATACAAAGCTTCATATGGTAGCATACCGATTGAAGCTTGATAACTGTTGTTACACGAGAATTCAATCAATGAAAGTTTCTATTCTATGCTCCTTTAAAATCCATCACACATGCTCTAAGCATATCTTCTAAAGTTTGGATGGTACGCTCCGATTGTCCATCAGTCTGAGGATGAAAAGTTGTGCTAAATCTTAATTATGAGCCCATGACTTCTTGTACACTCTTCCAAAACATTAAGGTAAAGCGGCTATCCCAATCTGAGACAATGTATAAAGGTATTCCATGCAATCTAATTGTGTTGGTGACGTCCAACTCTATTAATTTTTCTAGGGTATAAGTCACTTTTATGGGCACAAAATGGGCAGATTTAGTCAATCTATCAATAATTACCCATATTGCATCATAACCTTCACTTGTTTTGGGTAGTCTCACCAAAAATCCATAAAAGTTGTTGGGGGCATTAGTTAGTCCAAACGGCATTATAAGAAACTCGTAGTGTCTATAACGCGTTCTAAAAGCCATCTTTGGTATATCGTGTTCCTTAATCCTCAATTGGTGGTATCCAGATTGCAAATCAATCTTTGAGAATATTGTCACCCCTTTGAGTTGGTCGAATAAGTCATCGATCCTGGGCAGATGATATTTATTCTTTATCGTGACCTTATTAAGCTCACAATAGTCAATACACATTTGTAACATGTCATCTTTCCTCTTTACAAACAATATAGGAGCTCCCTAAGGCGAATAACTTGGTCGGATAAATCATTTGTCCATTCATTCTTGCAAATGCATTTTTAACTCCTTAAGTTCTGCTGAAGCCATTTTATAAGGAGCCTTAGAAATCAGTGTAGTTCCATGTAAGAGTTTTGACTTCAAACGAAATCTCACGCTCTGGTGGCAATTCTGGTAATTTTTTCGGAAAGACTTCCAGAAACTCTTAAACTATCGGCACATCCTTTAGTTGCAGCTTATCAATTTTAGTCGTGTCCACAATGTGTACTAAATATCCTTCACAACCACTAGTAAGTAATTTCTTTGCTTTCATTGCATTAATTGCTCATTTGGGGGTACGCTTAGAGCGATCAACGTACTCAAAAGTTTCTTCCTCATCGGGTCGGAAAATCACCTTCCCATTAAGACAATCGATAGTAGCTTGATATTTTCCTAAGAAATCCATTCCTATGGAGAAATTTATCAGAATTATTGTATAGGATAATATTTTCTAGAATCTTTTGTATCATTAATTATAAATACTTTTATGATAAGTATTTGTTGATATAAGTATAGAATAACAAGTTATAAGCTAAAGTTCAGAAATTTCTGAACTACGATGCAGTTATCAATTTTTTGGACTGTATTTAAGAAAAAATTATGGAATGTTGTGTTAAGCCTACAAGTGAGTAAACACATGAATGATAAATTTAAGAAATAGAAAAGAATTGAAAGACATCAATTCTAGGGTTTTAGAAACAATCAGAACGAAAAATGGGTCCAGAATGCTGAACCAAGAAAAATTGGGGTTTCTACTGATTTGAGTTGTCCAAGTCAAAATTTATTGACCAAGAGTCAACTAAAACGTCACCCTCGAAAAGTTAGTCAAGAATGGTCAAGGTTGACTGAGTTGATCATCTATCCGAAAA
Source organism: Morus alba (assembly GCA_012066045.3). Classification (NCBI taxonomy): domain Eukaryota; kingdom Viridiplantae; phylum Streptophyta; class Magnoliopsida; order Rosales; family Moraceae; genus Morus; species Morus alba. The sequence continues at coordinate 17,979,031 of CP050226.2, read as the reverse complement.
ACGCGTATAAAATGCGTACCGGATAAGAATTAAACTGAACCAAAATAAAATAATTATTAAATTATCAATGGTTGAGATTAAAAGTGAAAAATTAGATGAAAAGCTGAGATTGATCCATGTGGCATGAGAGGTGGCCGGCCAAGACTTAATGGAGAAGAAAATGAGAGATATTTTTTAGATCTTTTGAAAATTTTGTAAAAAGTCCACGGAAAAGTCAAGATTTCATTTTTTAGACATTTACTTTATGTAATGGTCGGTTCATTTAAGGTGCAATACGTGAGAAAGTCATTTCTCATGCATAAGAACAGAAAGCATCAACCAAGAGAGAAAGAGAGGAAAAAAGTTCCAAAATGCGGAAAAACGAGATTCAAGCGGAAATCGTCGAATCTACCGGGAAATAGCATCACCGAAGCTTGTTCTTCACTTTCTAAGGTGAGATTTCAAATTTTCCCTCTTATTTCTTCACTATGGCTGCACGTGGGAGGTGATAAAAAGCATGAGGAAAATTTCACTCAAGTATGATAGTTAGTTTTTAATGGTTAAGGAACTTAAAAATGGATTAATCAATGATAAATTTTAGGTTAATTTACCTTTGTTTCTATCAATTTTTGGTATGGAGAATTTTTATGAAAATATTAGTAAACCATAGAATTGTAATGTAATTGAAAGAGAAAGTATGTGAATGGTGTTTAATGGTGGAAACAACGGATAAAATGAGCTAAGGTTAGTTCGGGAAACATTCAGAAATAGGCAGAATTCTGCCGAAATTTAGTATGAGTAATTTGAACTAAAACCGGATTTCAAGAGGAATAAGGGATTAAAGTGTGAAAAGAAAGGTGTTTTGATAATCGGTGATGTATAGAAACCGAACACAACGAACAGTTTTGGACTGAAACTGAAAATTAGGGTCATGACTGAGAAACGTGCACGGTTAGTGCAAATTCTTAAGATAGGAAATATTTTGAGATTGAATACCAAACATAAGGATGGTATACCTTTCTGAATTTAATTTCAATATAATTATTGATCTTAGATTTTGAATCTAATTATCGGAAATTTATGTAATAGGATCAATAAACGATTGAAGTCGGAAAGCGTCAAATGAGACAAATGACGTATTGTTAGCAAAACTTTGGTAAGTATAATAGTGTTTCTATGGCTATATCACGAACAAGCTCCTTTTCTATGTTGTACAAAAATTGTACATATGCTAGAATTTTGAATGTTAGATACTATGTCAAGCAAGTATCTACAAGACTTAAGTAGCCGTAGAACTTTACTCTGCGAAAAGTATGTATCGATGATAAGTCAATGTCAAGTAAAGAGAGAGTTAAACTTTAAGGAAAAGTCAATCTTATGATAAATTACTCAAAAATGAACAAATTCATAAGATTTAACTAAAGTTGCCGTTTTAATGAGAAAATTGATAAATGGTAAAAGACCAAACATCATGTTTGTACCAGCTTTCGGAGGAAATGTTATTATGAGACTATGAAAAAAATGAAACCGTGACTGAACTGAATTGGTTAGCTACCACGCTCTTCACTGGTTATGTACGCTATGGTACAACAGGACATGGCTCATAAGAAGTAAAAGACAAGAAAATGAAACACGACAACCGCTCCATATAAAAGTACGGTATCTGTAAAGAATAATGAAAATAATGAGAAATACGAAATGAAAACTGTTCAGAATGTGAAAACACAATGTGAACGACTAAAATGAGACGAAAACAGAATAAATTATGTAACGAAAGAAGAAAAACATAACTTATACATGTTTTAGTAATACAGAATGTATTAGGATATATGACATGAATGCATATATGAGTATGCATAATTATAGCATCTATTATGACCTATTGATACTTGCTGAGCGAAAGCTCATTAAGTTTGTTCATGTTGTAAGAAGTTCAGGTAAGGTACCGACTCCTTAAAACTTATTGCTGGGCATGCAGAAAGGATGTAGCAACGAAGTGTGGGCAAGTGGGCTGTGGATGCATCACGTGTTTTTAAAACCCTGTTAAACTTTGTGTAAAAAGTAAATAGTATTTTATAAATAGATGAGTTATATAACGAAAGTTAAGCTTACGAGACGGTGAGGCTATGCATAGCAACCTCTAGTCACAAGATATGACTAATATAACAGAATGCTGTCAGAATGCTACAACATTTTACGAATAGTTGAAAACAAAATGCTAACTAAATGCTACAGCATTTAAACGTACATGGTAAAAATGAAAAAAAAATTAGTTTGAATTTTTAAGAGGTTATAACTAGTATGTAGTAGAGGTTAAGTATGAACATAAGATGATAATCAAAAGTTATGGTCGTCACAAGGCCGGTCCCCGGGCCCACAGTAACAGGCTTCGGGCCGGCCCGTCTAGCCCGACCTAAATTTTCAACCCTAACGGTAGGTCTAGTATTAGAGATAAGCTGTCTACTAGTACATCGGTGTAATAACTAGGAAAATTTTGGTCCAATCCAGACAGTCAGCATTTGACCGTAATTCTTTTCCCTAATTGTAAATAGTAAAATTTTGACTTGATTAAGAGTGTTGTATAGAAACACTATGTACGGGACAAAATTTCCCGAAATGTGTAAAGTTATAATACGAATATTTTTTCAGAGGAAATTCGTAAATATCAGTTTTGCATAGTGCAATATTAGTGAAAAATAAAAATTTTAACAATTTTATTTCAGTTCTGAAAACCTGAAAAATTTGGTATGCGACCAAATGACAAGTTAGAAAAAGAGCATATATTTTAGAAGTAAAGAAAATGTCAATAGTTGCAGAAACAAGATTTTCTCAAGTTAGTTAGAGCAAGAAATAGCTCAAAAATCAGTACCACAAGCATAAGCGTTTTGAGCAATTCTAGATCGATTGAAATGAAAATTTCAAGAAAAAAAAAAAGTTGACTAATGAGATGCCCAAAAGAATTGGGTTGAATATGAGAAGTTTGACCCGAGGTACCCGGCGGTTCGTTGCATTATGTAAGAAATGCATTATCGATGCCGAAAAGAGACTCGTTTTAACAAACGAAAAGTTAGGTCCCGACAAAAAAAAAAAAAATGAGGAACTTAGAACCACTCAAATTAAGTATTTAACTTAAGTAAAATTAGTAGAATTAAATTATGAGAATTAAAGCATTTTCTTTTAGTTGGAAAGAAATAGAAAAAAAATTAATAAAAAATTATTTTGTTTCTTAAAAGGCTTAGGAAGGAAAATAGAAGCAAATTGTGTTCTTCATTTCCTTAGAGTGGTCGAACCAAGAGGGAGAGAGAGAAATCAAAGAGAAATCAAGAGAATTAAGCGTTTCGTCGAAATTTCTTCCATTCTGTCTAGTAAAATCAAAACCCGTGGTGTTCTAACGGGAAATCTCAACTCATAGAGATAAGATTTCGGGTTTTTCATAGTAAATTCTATGATTTTTTATTTGGATGTAACCAATCTCGAAAAACTTTCATTAAAGTAAAAACTGAAACCGATGTTTTGTAGAGCGTTGTGATAGGAGTCTAATGGCGTAGGAACTGAAACGATTGAACGAGACTGTGGTGGTTTTTGACCTAAAAATCTGTGAGCCTCTTGATGAGAAAAACTTGTGTTTTGTTCAATTTCTGAATTGGAATATGTGTTGAGAATTATGAATCTTGACTCCAAGAACTGAATTTGGAAGTTCGAGTAACGAGAAAAAAAACTAGGCGAAACTCTGCCAAAATTTCCTAAACCTAGATAGTAAGTATTAAGTTATGGATTCAATTTTTGAGTATGAATAATAGTTCTAAGATCCATAAATGAGTAAATTGAGGTTCAAAAATCGAGACACAAATTTTGAAATTTGCCTCTTAAGCTGGAAAGCTCGGCTTAAAGGAATACAATTCAAAAATGAGTTTGGGATTGGATTAGAAATCTAAATCTGAGAAATTTTGATATTGAGAATAGGAAGTTGATACCAACTTTCATGACACAGGTTTTGACACGGAAACCGAAGCAAGAAGGAAGAATTCTCAACAAATGGGAATACTAGCAAATATTTGTAAATATAGACATATATGTTTGTTTATACTCTAGTAAACTGTAGGACAGATTTATAATTATGATATTGCTTATATTTCTAAGTTTATGTGATATTGAGTGTTTGAGGGCTTAGTGCCCTACATTGCAAAAGGACAACATACGGTTACCCTAATGCTCAATTTAAGATATGCATGAAGCATTATGCATCTCATGTTAAGCATGTGCATGTAGAGAAAGCGTTGCATAGCATTCAGTAAAGTTTAAAATACTTTGAAATGCAAATCCAAAGTTCAATAAAGTTAAAAGATTGATGGGTCGTCGACCTCCCAATGGAGGAAATCTCAAAGAATAAGAGATCCTAGCTAGACCAGGCAGTTAAACAGGGGCCCAAGCCCACAATAACAAGAACAGAAAGGCAAAAAGTAGTTATTAAAGCATGTTTGCGAAGGAAGTATATTCACGTGTGCATTCTAACATTATGACACATTATACAGTTTTACTAGTTTTAAGATGTTTGCATGTCTATACTTGTTGGGCATACGCTCATCAGTTTACTCGTGTTACAGATAACACAGATAAACAGCCAGCTATATAGTAGTTATGTTTGATGGGCTGGCTGACGCAAGATGGCAGATATGTCATGGGTTTATGGGAGTGGTGTCTACTTCGCCCGCGTAGAAAAAATTCCGTTGCAAAAATAATGTAATGTAGAACAAAAGTTTGTGTATTAAGTATTAAGAAAAAGATAGTACAATATTAGTAAAGATCATCGGACTATAATAAGTTAAGATAAGTTTCGGGGATTATTTTCATATCCGAAATCACAAAACATTAGCTAGATGTATCACTAATGTAACAAAAGAACATGCTAAGGAACATGTTGAGAACTCGGAGGTTAGGAAAAAAAAAAAAATCACCTATGTATGGACGTGATACAAAGAGGTGATAGTCAAGTAAAAAGTAATGAATTAGATAATATTTCGGCCTACTAGTAGTAGTATAAGGTTGGCGACCCGTCGCAAGGGCGGGAGGCGTCACAATCAATGTCTTTTCAAAACATTGTACGGGCTTAACAAAGGAAGGACGGACTCTTCTACTATAACAGTTTCAGGGATGTAGGAATATTCTGCTAAGTTTTATGTTTTAGAGGCAAGAGATTTTCTACAAGAACTAGGGATAACAATGGATGAGGATAATCTAGCTGGTCCTAAGAGCTGGGTTGATTTCTGAGTATGAGAATCCATAGTGTGCGTGTTTCCCCTCTTACTCTTCTTCCTTCTGATCCCTTATATCACAATATTCTCCTTCTCCACAAGACTCTTGTGAAGTCGCCGAGCCACCATTTAGGCTCTGATACCATTTAGGCTCGTTCATAAAGGTTGTCGTTAGCTACTTTTAAGACATTGTCGTTTAGATACGATAATGTCGTTTGTTAACTTCACGCCCTTTCATAAGACGCTGCCATTTACCTACAATGATGTCATTTGTCAACGTTTCGATTATGTTGTTAGGTAGTAGAGTTAGCCTCGGTAGATTTTGTCATTTTTAAGTCGTTTGCTTTCCTTTTTAATTACTAGTCTTTAGCGCGCGCATGTAATTCATTTGAAATAGCGGTTATTCAAATTGTTTTTTTTTTTTTTTTTAAAGACATAAAAGAAATGAAGACAAAAAGGGGAAAAGATCTAAAGCAAAATACAAGAAAAAAAGATTTTAACTCATTTTAATGTGTTTCAAATTAGTTCTATTTTGTTACGTTTAATTTATTTTTTATTTAATTTGGTATGATTTTACTTTATTTTAGTGCATTATTGTTTAATTTCTTTTATTTGAATTATTTATAGTATTTTTATGTGAATAGCATCGAAAATTTGGCGCAAAACGGTATTAAAATGTATAAAAGGGCAACAAATCCGTTAAAAATAAACAAATAAATAAAATAAACAAATAATAATGAAAAATAAATTCAAAATTATTACGACCGTCGGATAGAGAGACACGCGCGTGATTCATTTAAAATAACAGTCATATAAATTGTTAAAAAAAAAAAAAAAAAAAAAATAAAGACAAAAGCAACAAAAGATCCGAAGCTAAAAACAAGAAAAAACGATTTTAACTTATTTTGTTGTGTTTTAAATTAATTTTATTTGTTTTGCTTAATTTGTTTTTATTTAATTTCATGCGATTTCATTTTATTTTAGTGTATTTTATTTTATTTTATTTTAGTGCATTTTTATTTAATTTTATTTTTTATTTAAATTATTTATAGTATTTTAATCTAAGTAGCATGGAAATTTAATGCAATAAAGTTTTAAAATGAACAAATTGGAGAAGAAATCAGTTAAAAATAAACAAAATAAATAAATAAATAATAATAATAATAATAATAAAGTCAGAAATAATCACGATTGTCGGATCAAGAGATTTAACGGCCGCGATTCGCGTGTGCAAGCCACATCCAGACAAAGGCGTGCACACCTTTGAGCAAGCCCCGCCACTTTCTCCTGTGTGCCAATCAGAACGAGCCATGTGTCATGGCTGTCGGCCATCGTCTTCTCTACGTTCAATCCGCTGCATCTTGCACCATGTGATCTTGTTTTATCCAACGAATAAAATGTTGACACGTGTCCAGCATTAGCAGCGAACGACTAAAAAGCCGCCACGTGATTCCACTAACGAAGCTAACCAATAATTGACTGACGTGTGGCGATTTTAAACAAGATTATCAAACTGAATCTTTTCCTTACAAAAAAAAAAAAAGTAACAAAATGTTTGGTGTCAGATTTGGAGTCGGATTCCTAGGAGGCGAAAGGCACAGCTCCGCAATACAAGGCTAATAACTGCCCATGATCATAAGCAACCTCCAACAAACGTGCTCTGTCACGGGTCAGAACTTGGAAGGCCCACTATCCACGTTTTGGGCAAGCAGTGGTAAAGGCCCACGACAGGAGAAGTTAGGGGGAAAGAGATCAAGAGAAAGAGGTTACGAACCCAGGCTTATATTTCTATTTTCAGAGAGCATTTCAGGAGAGGAAAGCAGTGTAATTCTGAATTTTGTATCAACATCATCCGTACAGTGAAGAACACAATGGACGTAACTCTCAATTAGAGTGAATTATTATTGCTCGTTTAGTTCGCTAATTCGAATTTTTAATTTGAGTTAAGATGTGACTTTATGTGAGAACTTTTTACTGTAGTAAAAAAACTAAATGTGACTATTTCTAAAAATTTTTTACTGTAACAAAACTCGAATTTTAAACCCGAATCGATAAAATAAACAGATCTCAATCTCATTTACTTTATTTGCTTTACATTTTTTATGCTTTATTTGATTGTTCTTTATGATTGTGCTCAGTTTGTTTTCAGTATAAAGGTTTTCCACGAAGCCTAGTTCTATGGTTTAAATGCATATAATAACGATGAACAAAGATCCAATATCGTATAAATTCAATATTAACTAATGTTTAAATGCATATAATAACGATGAACAAAGACCCAAAAAAAACCCATTTAACCTTAGTAATGTTGTATATGGGGATATATTTGAAAATATATAGAAAATAAAGGCAAAAAATGTAATAAAGAAAGTTGAGGGACAGGAAAAAAAATGTTTATTAGGAGAAAAATTATAGTTTAGATAATTGTGAGAAAGTATTAAATGAGGATATATTTGAATATATATTAAAATTAAAGGCCAAAAATTATAATAAAGAAAGATGAGGGAGGAAAAGAAAGAGAAAAAGAAACAAAAACTAAAAAAAAAAAAAAAAAAAAACCTTAAAAAGACATTGGGCTTTAGTATTGTTGATAGATTTATTTTATAAAGGTTGTCGTTTAAATTTTACTGTCGTTTGTTAGTTTACTTTCAAAACATTGTCGTTTTACTATGACGATGTCGTTTGTTAATATTTCTTTTCTTTTCTTTTCTTTTCTTTTTTCCTTTTTTGGAAATCCGTTTCGTGCATTTACATTGTCGCTTACCTAGAATGTTCCCAAGATGTTGTCGTTTAAAAATTAGTTTGCAGTGTCCCCTTCCCCCCTACGAAACTGCATCCCCAGTAAAACCCTAATAATCACTCCGTCGCCGGAGTTTGTTCTGAAAATGTATACGAGTAAAAGCCATTCAATTGTTTACCTCATAAAATGCCAAGAAATTATCGCCGGTGATGTCGATTGGGCAGCCATAAATGCACCTAAGAACATTCAAAAACGCTTCCAAGTCCCACTCGATCGAAATCTGATCCAGCCGTGATTCACTGCACAATCAATCAAAATTCCATGATTTTCATTCGGTTTTGGATTCGTCGATAATTTCTTGAACAAATTACGTACTATTCCCTATTTTTACCTGAAGCTCCAATTGAGCATCCCATGGAAATACGAAGACCGTTCGACAAGCCTGAAACACAAGATTCTCGCTCATTTTCGCAGGAAACAAACAGAACCAAATAGAAAAAGAGAGCGAGAAAATCAAAGGCTCACACTCGCCTGCTCCGATGCGCTTGAACTTTCACTCGCCGATAACGGAGGATTGAAGGCAAATCCCAGGTTTCGATCTGTGTGGTTGAGATTGAAACCTCTTCGATGGCGGTTTCCGATCCGATTTGATCGGAATCAGTGATCGCGATGGCGATGATGTCGTTGTCGGAGCTTGAAATTGAAGCCATGAGCTGAATTTGGTCGCTCATGTATGTGAAAGAATTATACTATTTACTTCATCGCTTTGATTTGGTAAAGTGGAAAATTAATAAGAGGATTTAGCAATCAATACTATCAAGTCTTGACTTTTTGTTGAAAAATGGTGAAAAATCAAGACCGTCGATAAGACAATCAGGACTATAAAAAATTAGCTAAATATCACATTTGTCTTTAAACTTTTTATAATTTAAAAGTATTATATATGTTTTTAAATTGTCCTAAAATTATCCTCTTAAGCTTTTCAAAAGAATGAAAATATAATCCTTTAACCGGTCAATATAAATTATGTTTTACGTCGAGTTATTCTATTTTTTTAATCTGATATAATAGTTCAAAAATAATTAATTTGATGAGTCAAACTTATTTTCCATAATCCACCATAAAATTCTCCATTTTTTTCATCCGCTTCTGTTAATTTGATACAACTTTCAAATCAAATTCACATATTGTTTAATAACTAACATTTTTCATAATTTTATTGTAATTTCTAAAAGTGCATAATATTTATACGAATTACTTCTTATCTTATAGCCTTTAGTGCCGGAATTTTGACCTTTGAGCATCTGAAAACGAAGGGTTCGTTCGGTTCCTAAATTCGAATCCCTGATTCGAATCATGATTCATGATCGCTAAAATATTTTCTCTCATAAAAAATACACGTAAATCGAAAATGATTCAAATCACATAATTTGAATCCATGAACCAAACGGACCCGAAGTTTACTAACTTGCATTAGTTTTTCTTAGAGAGAGAGAGAGAGAGAGAGAGATTGCTCAATTTGCAAAGCCGTTTTTGTACACTCGAGCCGTGTCACATCGTGAAGTTGCTTAATTCCTGTATCAAATACTAGAACTTGGGACTAATATCTCTCTACGCCTCTCGATTGACAAAGCGTTGTCACAGTATGAACTACCACATTTACATTATAAGTTACAACAATGGAAAAAGAGGCCCCAAAATCTTACGGTTTTCCTTCTTGTTTTGCCACCTAAAACAACTCAAACTCCAGAAGCTCTCCCGTGGCTTTGCACTCTAAATACTTGCTCTGCTTTTCTGGAGGGACCAAGTTTGGGATCTCAAAATCGCAAAACTCTGGCACTTCTGGTGGATTGGTGCATCGTATAAGCGCCCAGTTCAGGCCCTCGAAGAACGGGTGCTGCTTGATCTCCGCAGCCCCCTTCTCTGATCCGAACCGATACTCGGGCTCCTTTACCAACAGTCCTCTTATGAGATCCCTCGCCTGGAAACTAACAAGTGGGGTGTCCGGAAATTTAAGGGTTTGCAACACCACATTTGCTAGCGTTTCTTCATTGTTGGCACCTTTGAAAGGCGTCCTTCCGTATAGCAGCTCATAAAGAAATATTCCAAACGTCCACCAATCAACCGCAGCTCCGTGACCCTCCCCTTTGATAATCTCCGGAGCCAAGTACTCATGGGTCCCCACGAAGGAATTGGACCGCGCATCTGTAGGCTCGGCCACAAGCTGTGGCAACGATCTGATCTGTGCTGCCAGGTCATTTTTTATCTTCCTTGTTTTTGCAGGGGCTGGTAAGAATCTCGGGCTAAAGCATGGGACTTGGCAGGGCGGTTCAATGCAGAAAGGCTGGGCACAGCTCGAATCTGTACAGGGACCAGAACTCCTAACAGGCTCAATATCCGAACAAGATTTTAGGAGAGTTGGACTGACAGCGCAACGGAGTGAGAGGTCGAAATCTGTGAGCATAATGTGACCATCCTCCCTGACAAGAACGTTCTCTGGCTTCAGATCCCTGTAGACAACGCCAAGCATGTGCAAGTACTCCAAAGCGAGGAGAACTTCAGCAACATAAAACCTGAGTTTAAAAAATAAATAATAAATAAAAGAAGATAGGATTAGATTAGAATGAGCTCATATAGGAATACATGACTGAAAAGAACTTTCAATTGCGTGATACAATTTAGTTGGCCTGATTTTGCCTTTTGTTTCTAGTATATAAGGATAGAAGCATATATAAGAGACAACTTAGATTTACCAGCCCCAAGAACGTGATATTCTTAATCCGGTATATGAATGGGTCAATCATAGCTATATTTCCAGGATATATATATATATATGTGTGTGTGTGTGCGCGCGCGCGCGTGTGTGTGCAATATCCCAACAGCATCCAAAGAAACGCTAAGGTCATATGGAATTGTACCTTGCTGCTGCTTCGGAATAGTTCCTGCTAGGCTGCTTTTGCCGAAGGACGTGCAGATCTCCACCAGGACAGTACTCCATAACCAAACACGATAGATTATCCGATGTAAACTGAGCATACAGCGTAGGGAGAAAGGGGTGATCCAACATCCTCAGTATTTCTCGCTCGGTTTGAGCCCTAGGCATCTTCTTCCTTCTAGCCAAAAAATCATTGTCCATGACCTTTATGGCAAATAGGCAATCGGTACCTATTAACTCAGCAAGATAAACAGTGCCAATGTCTCCGCAACCAAGCTTCTTTAAAAGATTGAATTGGTCCAAGCCCAGAACTCCATCCTGCATCCAAGCATGCCGGATAGCTTCCCACCTCACATCTTTTGACATGTGAGGCCTGTTGCCACAACTGGACCCACTCAGAGTGCTTTCATCACTCATAGTTGTACTACTGCTGTACTCGCCTTGGCTGCTTTGTGAGAATTCTGCCTGTTCTCTTGATTTCGCATTCTTTTTTGTTTTCGTGACTGCAGCTCCACTTCTATCACGGCCATCGGATGTGAAGCCTGGTTTGTTTGCATTGGACTGAACATTAGTTGAGTTTACCTTAGAATTGAAACTGCTCGATTCAGGTGCCAAGGATACTTGACCAGATCTTTTTGTTGCATTCTTCAAGGTACATTGGCATCTCTCACAAACCAGCTGACTTGTAGAAGGATCTAACTTTGTATCTGCTTCATTAAATCCAGTAGACGTAACAGTAGCAGAACTTAAATCCGGCTTAACTTTCCTCTTATTCTTGTTTCTGCTGACCGATCTCACCAAGCGAGGATTATTTCTGGATAGCTTGCTTACTCTATTTCTGCCGACTAAGCTAGATGAAGAAGATACTGCATGTAACCTGACTTTCTGTACTGCCTTTGGACCTGATGCCTTATTTCTTAAGTTGGTCGAAACAGGAACATTTTCAACCAATTCTACAGATTTTCCACCATGATATGAAGAAGATGGAGAAGGTTCCGGTGTGTGCTTCTCTTTTTCCACCAGCACAGACTTTATTGTTTGAGTCCCAACTTTGCTTGGTGTGAAAATACCTTCATTTCTTTTTGATGAAGCTGCAGAAATGTTTTTCTGCCTGGCAGTAACATCTTCTACTAATTCTAAAATGTCACCACCATGATCTGAACAGGATGGAGAAGGTTCAGATGAGAGCTTCTCTTTTTGCACCATCTTTGACTGTATTGATTGAATTCCAACTTTCTTTGTTGTAGAAGTACTTTCACTTGGAACTGGGACATTACCCTTGACATTTTGCGTTGCAGCAAATCGAGGAGAAGAATCAACACTTTGGTTTGGTGACTTCATCTTGGACATTTGAAGACGCTCAGGCCTCCTTTCCAAAGCATTTGATAGGCTTTCTTCTGGCACCAGAGATATCTCAACCATATTTCCCCTGCCTTCAACAGAGAGAGGGCCAGACTTACTTGCTTCGAGTACAACTGAATTGTACAATGTCTTGATCCTTCCAGCTTCAGAGGCTGCAGGAGAACTTGTCATCTTTGATAAACGTTTCATCGCAGCCATTTCCGATGCTTTAGTAAGGGATAGCTCCCTTAATGCTTGTTTCAAATTCACCGGCTCAGAACTCCCATTCCCTGGTGAGCGAGGCATCCCCATAGTAATTGGCTTCTTTGAGGCATTCTTATTCAAAGGGCTAGATCCTGCTTGGTGTGAGAGACCCAAACCCTTTGACGTTTTGAGATTGATCGCCTCAAAGAGCTTATTAATATCATCTTCCAGAGAATCCTTGTATCCCAATTGTAGCACAGGAAGCTTCTCATTTTTGCCTCTCACACTCAATCCTGAATTTAGTTGGTATATTCCTTTGCCACGTTGACTTGAACTCGGCTCGTCTTCTGCTTCAACAATTTCCGAACTACCCGGAAATGAACCCATTATTACAAAGACCCACTTTCTCTAAGTTATTCAATTGCAGAACTGGACGACAGTATGAGCTAATCCTCAAAATTTACAATAAATATTGCTTCTGGAACCATTCACTTAAGAAATTCCAAGATACAAAAACTCCAAATGAGTGCACTCGAAATTGCTCTTTGCTGACATTAGAAACTCAGTGATCTATGAGTGAACACAGATTCAAACCCTGACAATATCACAAAAGTAGAGAAGCATAACCAACTCAAACTTTATAAAAACAACAAAATGAAAAATGGAAAGGCATAATACAATTGCCATTGAACAAAAACAATGTATCGCATAAGCCACTCGAATATCTTCTATCAGGCGTTTATAAAAGAACAAAATGCAGATTTCAATACAACAATACAAGACTGAAAAGGACTATTCCACAAATTTAGCATTTGCCCATTCTTCAGGGCTAAACACAACGTGAACCTTTCAAGTTACAATACTATATCAAAGTAACGCACACAAACAAACATTCGAACTATTATAGCGTTGAATATTTGAACGACAAAACAGTTCGCCCGAAGACAAAAAATTTGGACTTAATCTTTACAATTTGTTCTTATTCAAGCTACAAAGTACAAACAGAGATCTGGGTAGCCACGGTTTAACAACTGAATAGAATGAAATATGCTCCCAAAATCACGCGAGATTGAGAAAAAAAAAAAAAAAACAAAAAACAAAAACAATTTGAGGTAAATTTTTATAACGAAAAATTCCTGGTATAATGCATGAATGCATCCGAAGACGGGAACAAAGCAAAGCAAGAGCCTGTTCTATCTTTTATTTCCCCCCAGAGAACTCAAACTCAGAAAGAAAAAGAAGAAGAAGAAGAAAAAGCTCTTCTTTGACAGATTCGCTTCACACGTGCCAGCCAATTACCCATATTTTCACTAAAATCCCCAACGAACAAGCGGAAACAAAACAAAAACAAGAATTTCCCAAGGGCAAAACACCAGTAGCTCAATCAAATTCAAACCATGAAAAACAAAAACAAAAAACTTGGCTACAAAGAAGCAAACTTGAGCTCAAACGAACAAAACAAGATCTTAAAGCTGAAAATCTGTAGAAGAAAGAGCTTTGAAGATTCACATTTACACGAGAAATGGAAGAGACAGCAGATCGGAAAGACGAACAGTACCTGAAATTGGCCGAGCTGAGGAGATTCATTGAAGCCGAGATTAATCCTCCGGAGGGCGATGAAAAGGAGGAAGGAATCACCGAATCAGAGAAAGGAAAATGCAAAACCCTAGGTGCGGAATGCGGAGGGCGATGGCTTGGGGGTTTGAGCCTCTCTCTCTCTCTCTCTCTCTCTCTCTCTCTCTCTCTCTCTCTCTCTCTCTCTCTCTGAGTCACTTTCTCTCTCTAGACTTGTAAATGGGATGAGAGAAAAACCGCTTCTGAACTCTTTTCTCTGTAGTGTGCTTTGTTTTTTCTCTCTCCATACTGGGCTCTGATTATTGTGTGGCCAGTGGGACCCACTGTATATGCCGTGGGACCCGAGGCAAAATAAAAATGGATTTATAAGTGAAAACGTGTTCGGCCAATTATTACTGTCTAAGAAACTTTTTAAAATAAAAAAAATTTTATTTATCCAAATCTAATTATCTGCAATTATTAATTGTGAAATTTAAGGAGAAATAAAGCAGAAATCCTTACTGTCAAAAAAAGTGGGAATTGAATTATGTATTTACTGAGTTGGTTATTTGGTCAAATGTCTCTTCAATTGTCTCCAACTAACACAACGAACCTCTGTAATCACCAGCAATCATTTTTACTTGGTAGCTTGAGCTATCAGAAATAATTAAAGCATATGCATATGGGAATTTGTTTAATTATTTATTTATTTATTATTATTATTAATTATTAGTAGGAGTTTTTCACTGTATGATCTAAAAAATAAACGGACCAACTCTTAAATTTTTGGAAGATTTTTTAATACGGTCTGACACATGTGTATCGAGTTTTTTTAATTATTAAATATGCATATTTTTTTTATTTTTACATAATTTTATACAAATTTAATAAATAAAAAATTTAAACTATCAATATGTTAATAGACCCAAAAAAATCCTTAAAAATGAATTTGAAATTCTTTTATTTATTTTTCTCAGTAATCTATTACTAACAACTTCTTCTAAACTCTTTTTACAATGACAGAATATAATATTTTGTATTCTAAATATGGATGAAAATAAATAAATAAACAAATATAAAATTATTTTTATATATTCACAATATATTTTGTATGATAATCGAGTTGATGAATTATGGTCAACAAACAGTCTGCATTGCAAAGTCAATAGATCTCTATTATTTAATTATTAAAGTCTCTTTCACTTCACCTATTCGAATTTAAAATTTAAATTTTATTATAGTAAAAATTTTAAAAACATTTAACTTTTTATTACAATAAAAAATTCTCATAAAATAAAATTCTCGAATTACAAACTCAAATCAACTCAAAATTTATAAAAAACTCAAATCAATTTGTGGATCCTAAATTTATATCAAAAAATGTGATAAATTTTATTTAAAATTAAAAATTTAAATAAACGATTTTTTATATTTTTTTTATTGTTGATTTTTAATCAGAATTAAAAGAGCACCGCGGCTAATATAAAATCCTACCATAAAAGTACACTTCCTGCAATTATTATTTGCTGATAAGGAAGTTTTTCTTGCAGCTGAAAAAGAGAATGGCTGACTTGAATCAGGCTTGTTAGACTTTTTTAAAAAATTGTTGACATTTGATGTGAGTCTTCGTGAAAGGACTAAAAGAATTCTAAACGAGAAACAACTTTTTTTTTTTTTTTTTTAAAGGAGAAAACGTAGTGCTTCTTAAACAAAAACAAAAACAATGCCCAATATTATATCCAAATTCATGTCAAATACGTGTTAAGTTTAACTAAGTTAGACGTGTTTGTCTCTAAATAGAATGATTGGAAAGGGTAAACCATACTATAAGTATTCACCTGCCAAAGCATTATTTATTATGAATCAAAAACGTCACTCATTCATAATTTTGATTTAGACCGGTGATTCTTTTCTCTTAAAAAAGATAATCATGTTAAAATAAATAAATAAAAATTTTATTTTTAATGTATAAAAAGACAACCATTGTTAAAAAAAATAAATAAAAATTTTAAATTTTTGAATTCATATGAAACGTCTAAATCTTTTCTTTTATTTCTTAAAAAAATACATTTTATTAATATAATTATTTAACTAAAAAAGTTATAAATTAAGAGTAAAATATATAAATTTTGACTCATACACTTTTAAAATTATTTTATCAATATTACCCTTTAACAGATTGAGCCTTTGTTTGACATACCATGGTTTTTTTCTTATTTATATGAGTGGTTCTGTATGTACTCCTTTTACTCTCCAAAATCCCCTTAAATTAAAATTTTCTAATTATAAAAATACCATTAAATAAAATGACAAAAAAGACAATAGATTTAATTATATAATTCAATTTTATTACAAATGGGAAGTAATGATAGAGGGTTTTTTCTCTCCATATACCCCCAACATCATATTAATAATTATAAATTATTTCCATTTCAAAAATCTAGAACAAAACCCTAATTTCTATCTTTCAATCATTATTCTAAAAAATTACATGGAGGTATGTTATTTTTTTTTTATGAAGAGGTATGTTAAATTTTCTTTGCTATTATTTTTCGTTTTGTATTTATATTTGTTTACTAATCAATTTTTCAAGCTTATCATTTTATTTTATTTTTTCATTTTTTATTTTATTTTTAAAATATTTCCAAGTACTCCAAGATGTAATAGTAAAATTTTCATGCATAAAATTGTTTATTTTTTCTTTTTTCTTTTTCATAAAGGTTTCTTTTTAAAAAAAAAAAAAAAAAGGCTTCATGCAATTACAATTAGGATTAGCAATCCGGGTAGCGATAAACCCGCATAAAATTAGTGGGTTTAAGTTTACTATAAATATGTTTGAGTCATAACTAGGTTGACACAATTAACATAATTAATAAATAGGTTAGGTTAGGGTTGACCTTCTAACACGAAGTGACACTAATTAACACGACTAACTATATGTGTCATATGCAATCTAATAATATGTGATATAATATAAAAGTTTATATGACATATTAAATACAAATAATGTGATTTTTAATATTTGTATGTAAAATTCATTTATTTTTCTTAAAGAAAAGATAAATTGACTAATAAACATGTTAAATATGTGTTTACCATGTTAAATAAGTCATTATTATATTAGTTATTTATTTAATATATTAATTTAAATGGATTTAAATGAATTATTAACATGATTAATAAATGAATTAATTAAATTAATAAATGAATAAACATATTATGTTTAAATTGATATTTTTAACACAATTAATAATTAAACGTTATGTTTAAAATAGATAATTACAATACAAAAGACAGTAAATAAAAGTTGCTTTAGTAACATTTTCTGTCCACTCTCTTCCTAGTTTTGTGCTTTGGAGTGCATCTGATTAGAGGCTCCTGGCCTTTCATTTATAAAAGTTGCTCATTATCCAACAAAAAACAAAAAAACAAAAAAAACAAAAGACAACAAATAAATAAAAAAGTGATATAAACAAAAGATAGAAACAGTGTGGAGTAAAAAGGTAGGTGTAGAGAAAAAAGAGGGGTGTAAATAAAACTATTTTTAATAATTTTATTAAAATAGTTAAGGTAATTTTAGAATAATAGGAGTGTGTAAAAAAAAATTTAATCATTTAAAAATCATATGAGATGTGTAGTTAAAAAGGGAATGTGAAGAGTAAAAAAGGGGTGTGAATAGAACTACCCTTTAAGTATTGATCAATATATTTACATATGCATGTAACACTATTTTTTTTTTTTTTTTTACAAACATAATTTAGAAGTAATTCCACATTTAACTTCATAACTAAAATTTAAATATATATATATATATAATATAATGTTTTTTTTTTCTTATAATGTAATAGATGAACATAGATTGTCCTTGCAGTATGAACGTCTTTAAAAACAAATTATTATTGGGACATAATATATTCTCCAAAAATAGGTCAATAGGATATATTGTTGTTTTCCAATATATTGATAGTTTTCTTTTTAATATAAATAGTACAAAAAATCCTCCAAAAATGCCATTAATAGCTTACAGCAAATAATTTAGGGATTGTTGTTTTGCAACAAAACTTAGAAAAAATTAAAACTCAAGTTACAATTTTGTTTAAGTTTACGTTTTTTAAATTCAAACTTTATTCAACTTTACTCAACTTTATTTAAGTTACAATTTTAACTCAAATTATAACTCAAATTCAACTCAAAAACTACACTCAAATTACACTCTAAAAAAACGGACCCTTAAATTTCTCACATGTGAGACTAGGCCCCGTTCATTTCGCTTATTCGAGTTTAGAATTCGAGTTTTGTTATAGTAAAAAGCTCTCATAAACAATCACATCTAACTTTTTTTAAAAAAAACTCTCATAAAATCACATGAGAAAAACTAAATTAGCGAACTGAATAATTGAATAGAGCATACTATTAATCATAATGCATAAAACCACCCACCAACCCAATTAAAGAAACAATCCCATCATTAGGCTCCATTAGTGGTGCACCACACCTAATATAGATCACCTACTAACTTTTTGCCATTAACGTGTTCCATCACAATACAGTAACCAATTTTACTATTGCAAAGTCTAAAATAAAAATGTTTTATTATTGTGTTACATATATTAATATTTCTCAATCAATGCCAAATTTTGCCCTCTTGCATAATTTATTTATTTATTTTTTTCAAAATTTTCGAGCAAACAAAATCTGAGAACCACGCTTTGAGATATTGTTACAAAAGTTGTCTGCATCAATAATTGATGAAATGTGCAGAGGCCAGTCGGTAAGAGCAGGATCTATAGGTGTAAATGGCTAATGAACAAAATACTTTCTGACCAAATCTGGCTTCTTGTGTGTTATGTGTCCCTCAGGGACTCGTAATACATGATGGCCTCTGTCCAAATGAAGATGAAATTTGAAATGCATTGCAATAATACTCTTGGGTTCCATAAATGTAATCAGGTCCCTATTTTTACTATTGGTGCTGTCAAGACCATTTGTCACAGCACGTGTCAGTTTATAAATTTATTATAATTTTTATAATTTTAATATTTAAAATTTATAAATATATGATTTAAATTGTAAATCATTTTTTTTTTCAATTCACAAACTTAGGATTATATTTTATCATCAATCCAATCATGTTCACCTTTTTTTTCTTTTTTTTTTTTATTAATGAATATGTCTCTTCACTTATATGACTTAGATATCTCATATTTTTTTAAAAAAAGCGATTTAATTGATGAGATTTGATATAATACTTATGAAATATATGATATCGATGAGAATGATATTCAAATATTTTTTTTAGAGCGTATTAATTTGACCTGTAAGTAGATTATAACTCCAATACTTGAAATTCACAAGTTCTAATATTAAGTACATATGTTATAGTATGTTTATCGTATTTTTTTCACACAAAAAAAAATACATATGTTATCGTATTCTCAGTAAAGTGCAGAAAATTCTTCTTCTCCCAGCATCATAAAAGTTTCATCGTTTGAAACCCTTATAAATTTCATTTATTTATTATTGCAAAATAAAAGGCAAGCATGGTAGGACTACAAAAATAAGTAATTTGCAATTCTACCATCTTTCTCTCTTTTAGATATACGGTATTAGATACACGTTTGGTTAACAAATACTTTAAAAATGAGAAAAAAAAAAAAAAAAAAACGGTGAAAATGGAATGAAATAAAATATATATGAAAATTGTTTCCCATTTTCTTTTTTATTTTCTAAGCTATAACTTAATATATGTGTTTTAAAAAATATACCCAAACACAATTTCACATTTTTTTACATGTAAAACAATTTCTAAGGTCTCGTTCACTTTACATATTCGAGTTTTTAATTCAAATTGAGATGTGATATTTTTTTAGAATTTTTCACTATAGTAAAAAAAATTAAATGTAACATTTTCTAAAATTTTTTTACTGTATAAACTTAAAATTAAAAATTTAAATCAGTAAAATTAATGAGACCTAAAAATATAACTAAACGCAGTTGTAGAAACAATCTCAAAAGTTGTCATCTTTGTTTATATACTCAAAAGTAAAACTATTTTGAAAATGGGCCCTTAGTTTCTGGAGGAGAATAATTGGTATAGATATTTAACAATTGGTATGATGTTACTTGTATTTAAAACTACAACACAACATGATTGATGTTATTGATTGTGACATGCTAAGATTACTTTATCTAGCTAAAGTTACGTGGAGATTTCCCAATACAATATTGTGACTTAGTTTGAAGGAATTTGGAAGTTAATGAGGGAATCAAACTAATTGGGAGAAAGAAAAGAAAGAAAAGGGAAAGATTTGGTGACCAAACTCCATAGAATCCTACAATTCTAACAAAATCACCCACAAGATTTGGCTCCCACCAAAACCTTCACCAAAATTGTCCCAACCCAGATAAAATGCAATATCTAATTACAACCATATTGAATTCATATTCCCTTAGTTGTATATTGAAATAAAAAAAAAAAATTGGGTACACTTTGGATTCCTCCATATCCTTTTACTTGTCGGGAGTTAACAAGAGAGTTAAAAAGGCCTAAACAAATACGCTTAAGTACAAAGAATACAAAGACAATATGAGTTATATACAGTATTTTTTTTTTTTTTTTTTTTTTTTAATGATAAAGAAATGGGGAAACAAATCTCTTTCACATGGCATCCCAAGTAGCCAAGTTCAACTTTTCCTCGAAAGGGATGGTTGGTGTTTGTCTTGGCCCGCCTTGGACTCCAAGTTTGGGTAGTAAATAATGGACGCCAAATCTGACTGCAGAAAGTGTCCAAAATTTGTTTGTTAAATCTTGTGCCTTACTTTTTGCCAAAGCCCAAAGCTCTCTTCTTCTCCTACGCATATTACTGATCATTTTATTTATTTAAGTTTAAAATTTAAATTTTGTTATAATAAAAAGTTCTCATAAATAGTTATATTTAACTTTTTTATTACAGTAAAAAGCTCTCACATAAAGTCACATCTCTACTCGAATTAAAAACTCAAATCAGCGAACTAAACGGGTCACTTTCAACTTTTTTTTTTTCCTTTGATAGGTTCTAAAAAAATAAACTATTAAAAATTTATATTTTCAGCCGTCTGATATGTATCAGAAGCTGTTAATTCTATATATTTTTTTTAAAATTGATGTGATTTTATCAAATTTAACAGTTAAAAACTGGTCCTAACAATACAGAGACCTTACAAGAGAAACTGTCATTATTATTATTATTATTTGTTGTTCAACTTTTGGGATCTACACCAGACCACTTTAAACGAAATTGTTAGCAAATCAGAATTGAGAAAAAGCAAATGCATTTGAATACTATGATTTAGAAACATCAAAGATTAAATTTTAAAGGGATTTAAGGGGACACTTTGTCGTCTTATTGGCACTCACATCCCCAAAGTTGACCAAAGAGAAGGGAAAAAGAAAACGACTGTGTAATTGATAAGGCACCCACCTACATTCTTTATAAAGAGAAAAGCAATTTGTTTCACCCAAGGTGGTCTACAATTCCAAATTTTTATTTAGATTGGAAGCCTAAAGGCAATCGGGCATATCATGAAAAGTACCAAAATAGTTGATGATCGCTTATTGTGCTACATTAAAGTAATGTTTGACTATTGGTGACTTGTTGAAGCAAACTAAAAAATGCCATCAATCTACTACTCAAAAATGTATCAAGATTCCAATCGAGGGTATATTTTGAATTTAGCACCGATAAGCAAAGATTGTCTATTTTATTTCCTATAATTCAAAATGATATAGAATTAGCTACCAAATTTTTATACGTTGCAATTTTGATATTTTCGTATGAAAAAATGCTACATTTTTAATAGTTTTAGTCGTGTGTAAATCATATGACTAATTAGTAAAAAGAAATATAGAAGAGCAATGTTGAGACAGACTTTCTTGGGGTAAAAAGAAATATAAGAGAGCAATGTCAATACAAGGGTTGGAAGTTTGTTTAAATTTATTCTATTGCCTTTTATCAAGTAGTCACGTAACTACATTGATTAAAACCGTAAAAAAAAGACTAACATTTTATAGATAAAAATATTAAAGTTATACCTTATAAAAAACTTGAAAATCAACTTTATGTCATTTTAAATTGTAAGGAGTAAAGTGAGACAATCTCTATTTTTTAGGACCAAAAGTATTAAAATAACTAATTTTATGGAGTTAAGTTCTTTTTATTTTTATTTTTATAATTATAAGTTGAAAGTTTTCATTCTCTCTCTATTAGTGGATTAGTTAATTTTTTTTTTTTTCAGGGGCATAAAATTGAAGAAAAATTTTGAACTAAAACTGCAATACAACAATTTTGTACCTTCGTATATCACTTGTACCTTTGAATTTTTCCTAAATGAACTAAACTTGTATAGAATTTGCTTCAATTTTTAAAGTTTAGAGCCTAAAATATTGTGTATTTATTTTATAGTAGCTTATTTTTAAATTGTTTGAGATTTTAAGTTTAAAACATGAGTTACATAAAAATCAAGACTTAAGGTATAATTATATTTCTTTTAAGTCTTGTAACGTATTGTAATTATAAAGAAGCTTCAGAGAGGGGGCAAAATATAGGGAAGAGCCCTTTAAAAAAAAAATAATAATAATAAATAAAATATCAGATTCAGGGTCAAAATCTAAAGAGCTTATGGGCCCGGGAGGTAGCTGCCCTTGGGCCTATTGTAGCTTTGTCCCTACTCTCTATTGTTTGTTTGGGGGAGACCGACTGAACGACGCCCTCGGGCCATTTGTAGCTCCTCCCATGCTCTGCACTGCCAGAAGTACTATAGAATTTTAGGCTTCGTTGGGTACGATGGTTTAAATTAAGGTGATTTTAATCATGATTCTAAAATCATAACCATGACTCATGATTTTAGATTCAAATTATGATTCTGAAACCGTAATTCATAATCAAGGGTTTGAATCACTTTGAATCAAGAGGGGGGGATTTTAAAATCGTGATTTGAGCTAGTTTAAAACATCACATCAGATTTCGAATTATGATTCAGAATTATCCAAACTAAACACTGATTCAGAATTACTATAAACAAATACAGAATCATGATTCTGAACTAAAATTCAGAATCATGATTCTGAATCCATCTACCAAACGCATCCTTAGACTTTGTTGGGGAGAGATCCACCGAGCGATGTGGTAAATACATTGAGGTATGGATTCTAGTTGACGATTATACCAATCGGAGTTTGAGCCTAAAATTCAGATGGCTCAGTTGTGTATTCTGTACAATATAGCTTGAAGTCAGCCGTGAATAGCTGGAACTAACGAACAAACGATTGACATCGGACATGACATGGTGGATTAGGCGTTCCATGTTATTACACGTTACATGTAAAGCATCTATGAAACATGGCATGTTTGGTCTTTGATGAAGACGCATACTGTTTGAAGTTTGAACCGCTTCCAATAAAGAGGGAACATGGGCCTCGTCTTATAGCCCAATCATGTTTTCTTGCCTTGGGCCGTAGATCCACTTTCTCTCTATACCAAGATTCTCCAAGCCCAAAAGTGGCCCGTCCATGTTTCACTAATAACAGCCTGTTTAGAGAAACGGTTCGAAACAAAGCTTTGGTAATTGGTATCATCGTACTGGCGACTGCGGACATCATGCCATCATGCTTTAAAATCGCCAATCGAATACTGCCAGTCTACCAATACCTCAAAACCAAAAGATTAGTTTATTTTCTCCCCATTTTTTAGATTTTCTTACCTAAGTCATATTTTTTTTGCTGGATTCTTACCTAAATCATATATTCTGTAGAAAAATTTATTTAAACTCTACGTTTATTTCACAGATTTGAGTTTTTAATTTTAAGTTTCTACAGTAAAAAGCTTTTAGAAAATATCATATCTAACTTTTTCTGCTATAGTTAAAAGCTTTCAAAAAGTGTCACGTCTCAACTCAAATTAAAAACTTAATTCTGCGAAGTGAACGATGTCTTTATTTCTTACTTCTAATTAATATGTTTAACTAATATACTTATTTGATTAAAAATTATAAAAAAATAAGGAATAAAACTTTAAATCCATACACTTGTTAAGGCTCTTTTGCGGCGGGCTTGCTGACGTGGAGGGTGCGGCGTCTGTGAGCTCTCTCAGTCAATCCACATGAATCAACTCTAAGAAGCAGAGACTTGTTCGGTGGCTTGACGAGTCCGAAAAGGTCGTCCTTGTGATTGACAACGATGTTCCCAGTTGGGTCGGGCTAGACCCAAGTGACCCAAGGAAGGCAGTTCCGAAGGCAACACTTGTTGCAATTCCGGGCCCGTTAACGCGTAGACTTTTGAGAGGAGGATTTCTAAGGGAGCCAATAGCGTGGGAAATGAACGTAATTAGTTTGCGGAGGAGGTTTTACTTAGATTTGTGGCAGTGTGAGGACATCCATAGGCGGAGATAAATGATTGGAAAATTTTGGTAGCTTTGTGTATTTTGTGTTCGGCAGTGGTTTGGTCACCAGAGTTAGAAATCAACCAAACCAAAGAAAGTGTTTTGCAGTCATTTTGATGCCATTTTGTGCTTGGAAATTATAAATGGGTGTGTTTTGGGAGGCTTTGAGCCTTGCATAGATGTAATTTTGAAGTATTTGGGTAAGTTTTAGCCTCGTGTGTTGTATCCAATGAGACAATTTCGTCACTGGAGGTGAAGATCAGTAAGACGAGATGAAATCATTCATAGTTATTTATAATGTTGGTTTTAAACTTGGGAATGATTGATGGACGTGCTTAGAGAGATTGAGGAGACTAAATATTATCGTTTAGTTCGCTGATTTGAGTTTTTAATTCGAATTGAGATGTGATTATATGTGAGTTTTTTACTGTAGTAAAAAAAATTAGATGTGATTGTTTGTGAGAGCCTTTTACTGTAGCAAAACTCGAATTCTAAACTCGAATTAACGAAATGAAAGTTACTTTCAATGAAGAGAGAACTGAAAAACGGATTATAGAGAGTCTTTACCAGAAACTACGGAGGTTGAGTTTGTCCAGTGATTGTGATTATTGAGTGTTCAGCTCATTGATGTGTGTTTTGGGAGTTGTGATTGTGATTATTGGGGCTCACGTTTTGACTTGGCAGAGGGAACAATAGTGTCGTTTTGTAGTGAATGGAGCTGGTGGGCTTTATCTAAGTTTGGTTAATGGGCTTCAGGTTATGCAAATTTTTTAATGATTTTTGGGCTGACTGGGCTTACCAGACTTTTTAGCAAAGGAGAAAAAAGGAAATAGGTCAAGACTTAAGATGAATTAAAATTAATAAGTAAATAATTTATATAAGTTAATGAATAGATTAAATTACTGTTTTTATCCATAATTTGTCTGGTTAGGAACCATAACTTGACAAGTTATTGTCCATAATTATCCATAACTTGTTTAGCTATGAATCATAACTTGATAAGTTTATCAATAACTTATCTGGTTATGAACCATAACTTGACAAATTATGGCCTATTAATTTCTATAACTAAAAATTGGCGTATATATTTTCTTAAGTTTTTCATATTAGTATATTTTCTACTATTTCCCTTTTAGGAATTCAATGTAAAGGAATTTGATATTTAGTTCACATATTCAAGAATTAATAATTATAATTTAAAATTATTTTTAATTTATATATATTTTTTATAAAAAAAATATTATAACGAGTTACAAATTATGATTTAAATTATGACATAAATTATCATACCAAACACATACTAAATTACTAAGGCCCCGTTCATTTCTCTTATTCGAGTTTAGAATTCGAGTTTTGCTACAGTGAAAAGCTCTCATAAATAATCACATCTAATTTTTTTACTACAGTAAAAAACTCTCACATAAAATCAAATCTCAACTCGAATTAAAAACTCAAATCAGCGAACTAAACAGACCCTAAAAATCGTCATACGCTCGAAACCTCTAAAGTAGACGATGAGTCTAATTGACTTGAGCTCACGTATTGTACTTTAAGCCATGTCGCAGGATATGAACTGGGCTTATGCCTTGTGAAAAAACAGGTATCAACAACACTCTAAAGAGTATTAGTTTTTGTTTTTGTTTTTTTTTTTTTTTTTTTATATATTGACTCGTTCAGTTTATAAATTTAAAAATGTTATAATAAATTTTTTATATATAAAAAAACGATATAGTAATATAAAACAAACAAAAACCATTGTTGTTTCCGTCCTACCAACACAACATTAATGTTCCATAAACCAACTTCATACTATCGTCTATTTATTTTCACTTATTATTAAAATCTTGTGAAGGTCTCTCTTTTATTTTATTTTTTTTAAAGCAAAATCTATGGCAGTTCTATAACCCCACAATATTAACTAATAACTACAATATCCAACTTCCCAGCAAAAATTTCATATATATCCAACAAACTATAAGATATTCGATCCTTAAGAAAAAATGATTTGGTCACAGTAGTAATATTAATTACCAACCTCACGCGGGAAAATGTTAGATTAACTTTTTCATGGCCAAATTAATGACAAAAGTTAGTGTAACTTACTAATTTTTGCGTATGATATTATCATTAAGAATACGACATAGAAATGCAAGAACGGATTGGACTGGCCCGGTCCGGCCCGTTCTCCGTAGGCCCACGCGGGCCGGGTCGGTCCAACTCATGATTTTTGTAAATTGGGTCGGACACCACGGGTTAATTTTACGTTATCCAGGTTAGGCCGTGCCGCTAGATGGCCCATTCAAGGCCCATCTTGGCCCATCATAGGTTTAGATGGGTTAGCCTATCTAAGTATATAATTTTTAATTTTTTTAATTTTTAAATTTTTAAACAAGTTAACAATATATATAAGTTTGAATAGTCAATAGAAATATGAAAAAATATATTTTATTTACGATTACCTCATTAAATAAAAAACTTTCGAAGAAAAATTCAGTGAGACAAAACCTTAATAAGGAAAAAAAGTTACAATAAAGATAATTATACATAAAATGTTTACAAAATTACTATAAAAAATATGAAGATATTATGGACATAAATGAACTGGGCTGAGCCAGACCATTGTGGGCCTAGACAAACTAGCCCAACCCGATCCAAACCTGTGCTGACTCATAATTTTTTATGAATCGTGCCAAACTAATTTATGGGTCAATATATGTTAGTTAAGCCTAATCTACTAATATTTATGATAAAAACGTATCTTAAACAGTTATAAATCATTCTGACCCGATCCGTTACTGTGTCAAAATGAGCATGGCGGCACATACCTGAACCATTGTTGCATCTCTAATACGACAAATGTTAAAGTATGATGGTAATTTCCCCTCGTCAAGGAGCTATGTGCAACGACAGCAATGATGTACTTGTTATCATCGATGACGTCATTATTGTTGAAACATCTCATTTTCTTCCACGGCCCCACTAGTGTACATTCATCATTGAAATGTTTCGTTCTCCATCACCCTTTTTTTTTTTTTTTTTTTTGACATTTTAAGATCAAGAAATTATTGGTCCACGTAATTGTCACTCGTCAAAAAGTTAAAAAAGCAAATAAACTCAATGATGAAAAAAAGAAAAAAGTTCCATTTTTATTCCTTAAAAATGTTTTTGATATATAAAGCATGTCTTTTGAGAAAATAAAAGAAAAACTCCTTGAACGGTTATTTTTTAAACATATCTTTAGTAAAGTCTATTAAATATTATTTTTTATATTTTCATATCACATTTTAAAAAATTTAATCAGTTCAAGGATTTATTTATTTATTTATTTATTTATTTATTTTTTTTTTTTTTTTTTTTGCAAAAGAAGATTAATTTAATAGTTTTAAAACAATTTAACCAATAATTAGGATAAGATGAGATAAAGCTTGAGTTTGAAATAATGGTTTCATGTTAAATTGCATAAAAAACCCCTTAATTCTCTAATACACACATATATATATGCAAAAATATGTACAAACAGATTAAAATCATTGTGTCTATTTTTTTTTTTGTCCCAAACGAGTTACTAATCAATTGACATATCATTTAATGGATTCAACTATTAAAATATAGAAATGTCAATTAAAAATCATTTTCAAATATTTTAAATGACGTAGCATAATGTAATTGATTAGACCTGATTTAGGGAATCAAAAAATTCTAATCCATGCACAAACATACCTCTAATAAGGGTGAGTTGACAAAAAAATAAAAATAAAAAAAAAAAAAAACCTCAATTTCAAAACAATTTATAGAGGACTGGTTTGCATATGAACCTGCCCTTATTTTCGGCAATGTACATTTTCACAAATAAAAACTGAAAAAACTTAATCCTAGCCCCTGATCAAAGATTCAAGAGATTCCTTAACCTCATTTAGACAAATAAACGGGTTATTTTAAGGTAATAATTAGTTCATTTTGTTGATTCGAATTTATAATTTAAGTTGAGATGTAATTTTATGTGAGAACTTTTTACTATAATAAAAATGTTAGATGTGACTGTTTCTGAAAATTTTTACTGTAACAAAACTTAAATTTTAAACTCGAATCAATAAAATGAACGGTGCTAAATAAACTAATTTAATAGAGTAAAAGTCGATTTTTAATTTTTCCACGAGATTTTTTTAAGGCCACTTTCCTTTTTTTTTTTTTTTTTTTAGGTATCATCCAAAACTAAACATAAACTATAAATAAAAAAATAAAAAAAAATAGAAAGAATCAAATGTGTTCACACGGAAGACCCCCGTGGGGTAAGCTCTAGAATATTACAACGTAGCGTCGTCTGTTCAAATCTAGACAAGCTCTTGATCGGTTGACGTGGAGTTTGCCCAGTCAGCAAATAGGGACGGCCTAGAATCTGCCGCGTGGATGATTCCGTTTATACCAAACGGTCTAAAAAACATCTCTCCAGTCGATGGCCAATAAGGATAGCCCAGCTGCCCTATAAATAGCTGACCAACGGCGAAGCCCATCTTCTTGCCTTGATATACAAATCTCTCATTTTTTATTGCAGAAACGAAATAGGGAAACGAAAAAGAAGTCGCATAGTAAAGAAGCTTTCTCTTTCTGAACGATCGGATTCCAATGGCGGAAAAGAGCTTCAAGTACGTGATCATCGGCGGCGGAGTCGCGGCGGTGAGTCTTCGCGCGATCGATTAATGTTCTTCTACGGAAATTTATGATTCGCGATTGCTCTCTCTCTTTTGCAATTTTTGGGGAGATTTTCGCTGCTTATTTGATGATTTTTCTTTTTCGTTTCAATTTTTGGTTGTATCTGGTTTTCTTTTTGTGATGTATGAGTTTTGGCGTCTGATTTTTAGACGTCGATTGAATTTCAATCTTCTTCTTTCTCATTTTGTTGTAGTTGGCTTTGGTAAATTAGAGATTTTGCTATTAACGAGTGTATTAGTGAACTGGAAACATACCTTTTGGGAGATTTTCACTGGTTATTGATGATTTTTCTTTTTATTTGAATTTTCCTTTCTTTCCAGTTTTCTTATTGTGATGTTTAAGATTTTCGCGTTTGATTTGGAAGATGCTTGTTGGGTTTGAATTTTTTCAGACGTATTTTGCTGTAGTTGTTTCTAGTAAAAGAGTTTTTGCTATTAATGAGTGTGTTAGTGAACTGGAAACATACCTATAGACGTAATTGAGTTAATTATATGCGGATTAAGAGTTTGTTTATGCTAATTCTCTATTTGGTTGCTTAGAAATTTGAGAAATTTATTTAATGGACGAAAATGTCTCAATTCATTCTGTCGTTTAAAGTTATGAGGCCTAAGAAAATTGCTCCTGTCCTGTTTTTAGATATGGTTGACCAGTTTGTTGCATAAAATGTTCTTTGACAATGGAATGTGTGTAAGAAATTAGTGGTCTTGTTTTGTTTGCAAATCCATGCACTAATGTATATTGAGACATTTATCTTAAAATATTATCTCTGAAAATAGTAATAGTATAATAACAATTTGCACTTTGACCAATTAGTTTCAACAAACCCTAGTAGTTCTGGTTGAGATATATCGTTATCATCTCTCTTTTGTAATTTAGTTAATTAGGATCCTCATTTTTTTTACAAGGTAAGAATTGAATAGAAACTATAAATATTCTCAGAGGGATTGCCCACCAATTTCAAAGTTTCGTTTTTTGAATAGAAACTATAACATTTTTGCTGTGAATAAATATTTTCTAACAATTCCTTTTCCTAATACTCACTCTCAATTATTTTTCATGTTCTATTGCTTTTGGTTTTATAGGGATATGCAGCTAGGGAGTTTGCCAAACAGGGGGTGAAGCCAGGCGAGCTAGCTATCATCTCCAAAGAAGCGGTATGCTTTCAACTGCCTTTCCATGCGCATATGCTGCTATGCATTACGATTAGTGTCAGAAACTACTAGTTTCAGGCGTGAACAGCAGTTAATTAAACACGGTGATTTTATAGATGAGGATGAAATTAAAATCTACGCAGTTATGTATCTAGGCCCTAACTCGTAAGTATATCAGTTGACAGCCTCGGTTTTGTTCTTTAACATAAAATTTGTGTCATAGAACGAAATGAGATACAAGTTGATGTATTTGTTTCTCTTCAGCAGGACTATTATTATGGTGCTTGTTTTATGTTTTAAACTTGTTATCTCTGTTGTTGCCGGTGCTTGATTTTATTACCTCCTGAAATCAGTTTTGAATTTTTTTATGAAATATTTTCCTTTGTTTTTCTCCCAGGTGGCTCCCTACGAGCGTCCTGCACTCAGCAAGGCGTATCTGTTTCCCGAGTGTAAGCTATGTAGTTTGTTTGCTTCTTTTTTTTTTTTTTTTTTTTTTGGTATAGATAGATTAGCCAAAGTAAATCCGAGCTAGAGTCATTGCTTTTACCACCCTGCACTCCACTGCTCCGCATTTTCAATGACTGGAATTTATGTTTCTTTTTTTGTTTGCAGCCCCAGCTAGACTTCCAGGTTTCCATGTGTGTGTTGGAAGTGGAGGAGAGAGATTGCTTCCTGAGTGGTACAAGGAGAATGGTAATTTCCCCTCTCATTAATCAGGGTCCAATCAGTTTTCTCATAATCTCTAACTGTCCAAGGCAATGTTGAAAGGAGTTTTTCTCTGACACAGCTAACTGGTGATTACAGGTATAGAATTGATCCTTAGCACTGAAATAGTTAAAGCAGATCTTGCTGGGAAAACTCTTATAAGCGCAGCAGGGGGCTCCTTCAAGTATCAGATTCTGATCATTGCTACTGGCTCTACGGTAAGGAATCTAAAAGATTCCCGAAAGGCCCTCCCCCTTGTAATCTCAAGCTATATTTGCAATCATAACTGAATGATATTTACTATTTCTGCAGGTCATCAGATTGGCAGACTTTGGTGTTCAAGGAGCTGACGCCAAAAACATTTTCTACTTGAGAGAAATTGATGACGCTGATAAGCTTGTCGACGCAATTAGAGCAAAAAAGAATGGGAAAGCTGTCATTGTTGGAGGAGGATATATTGGTCTTGAGCTTGGTGCAGCTTTGAGAATTAATAATTTGGAAGTCAGCATGGTTTACCCTGAACCTTGGTGCAGTAAGTGGATATGAATTAAGCCTTTCCTTTTGAAGGTTTTGTGTAGTTTGAATTTGTTTGATTATTAGATCGTTTATTTTGGTAGATTTCGGGTCCTTGATTATGCCTTTTCTATTCTTGCAGTGCCCCGACTTTTCACCTCTGGTATAGCTGCTTTCTATGAGAGTTATTATGCAAACAAAGGAATTAAAATTATCAAGGGGACTGTTGCAGTTGGTTTTAGTGCTAATGAAAAGGGAGAGGTAAATTCTCAGCAAATTGTTATTTTGACAGTGACATTTTCTGAAACTAAGCTTTTATTTACAGTGAAGTTTTGCTCACGGTGCAGGTGACAGAAGTGAAACTCAAGGATGGAACCGTGCTTGACGCCGACATTGTTGTTGTTGGTGTTGGAGGTAGGCCCCTTACAACACTATTCAAGGGACAAGTTGAAGAAGAGAAAGGTGGCATCAAGGTTTGTGTTACTTCTGAAAATTCTCATTCCCTCTGCTCTCTCTAAATGTTTCACAGCGTGACGGTGTGACCTATATCTTCTTATCATGTCTTCAAATATTAATTTGTCTGATCAGTTTGTATCACGGTAGCAAGCATTTTTCTTTTTCTTTAACGACATAGAAAGGAACTGCATAGACATCCCATGCAAGTTTCTGTGTGAGCTTACAAAGATTGTTTTCATAAATGATTGTTTATTATTTAACATTTTATATGATACTGTCTTTTTCCTGTTGTTTGGTTGTAGACTGACGCTTTCTTCAAAACAAGTGTTTCTGATGTATATGCTGTGGGAGATGTGGCTACTTTCCCACTAAAATTGTACAATGAGCTCAGAAGGGTCGAGCATGTCGACCATTCCCGCAAATCCGCTGAGCAGGCTGTTAAGGTATCTTGATTCATTTACTTTGCGATAGGTTGTGAACCAATGATGAAATCCTTCGTCAAGTCGGGATTTCAGTTTTGAATGTAATTTTGTCTTGTTTTTGCCAGGCCATCAAGGCGAGTGAGGGGGTAGGTCCAGTCGAGGAATATGACTACCTCCCATACTTCTACTCCCGCGCTTTCGATCTGTCATGGCAGTTCTATGGTGACAATGTTGGTGATGCCGTGCTTTTTGGAGACGACAACCCTGCATCTGCAAAGCCCAAGTTCGGCTCATACTGGATTAAAGATGGCAAGGTTGTTGGAGCATTCCTAGAGGGTGGCAATCCCGACGAAAACAAGGCCATTGCCAAAGTTGCAAGGATCCAACCCCCTGTTGAGAGCCTTGACCAGGTCAAGAACGAAGGTCTTGCCTTTGCTAGCAAGATTTAAACTTTTTCTTTGACAGGAATAAGATAAAAATGATTTCCTACTATTCATTTCTAGATTGGCTATTGCTGGGCTTTCGTTTTTTCTTATAAAGAGATTGTTACTATGCTGATGATTTGTTCCTCTTTAGATTATGTTTTGTTGAAATGTGATGAGAAATAATTGCGTATGTTCAAGTTTCGCTACGAGCATTCATCGACTCTTGAGCTAACCAAAAAATGTGTGTAGAACTTTATTGCATAAAAATAGAAAAATTTAAACTAAAACCCGCTGGACACGGCAAACATAAAAAATGGCACAACATTGGGTGATTTTGAGGAATTTCACTTTCGCAGTGTTTTATTTGAAAAAAAAAAAAAAATTATACATATCTTACATATCTACTAAAAAAATAACTGCAGCCCTTAAAAAAAATAATAATAATAAATAACTGCAGCCTCTTTCGGTCTGGAAAAATGTAACCCATAGCGTTAAAAAAAATAAAATAAAATAAAACATTGATGATTTCCGAAGGTCAACTTGAAATCTTGAAAAACTATTTCATATTCTATGTAATTTTTCACTCTGAACTCATTGCAACCTAAGACTAAAGATTTACACCTTTTACTTACATAATATAAGATTTATGCCACATTTTCTCTCTCATCTTACATTCGCTTAAAAGATATAAAATTCAATAAGAGCCTACAAAACTAAAGAAGTGAATTAAGGAGGTTAGATTATCTAATTTTGTAGGAAAAGAACCCTGAAACTGCAAAACAAGGAGTTCAAATAATCCATCCCTAGAGCAAGAAAATCTTCTATCCCGTTTCACGTTACATGCTAAAATAAAAAGCCTTGAGACAGGCAGAGAATGTACTAAGATTCCGTTCTTTTTTATTTTTTTGAGTTAAGAATTAAATTAAAAAATAAATTCATTTAAAAAATACTGTATTGCATCTTGGCAACCTAAGACTAAAGATTTACACCTTTTAAATGTTATAAGTTTATAAATTTTTAATAAGAGAAAAATACAATAATAAAAATTTAAATTGTGAAATAATCCATCCCTAGTGAAAATCTTCTATCCGGTTACATGCTAAAATAAAAAGCCTTGAGACAGGCAGAGAATGTAGATGACCATGTGAAAAAATACTATAACAAAAAAATGTTGGACCTGAACCGGACCTCAACTTACCTCTTTATTTTGCGCCATAAAGCTTCTTAACAGTAAAACGACGTGATCCATGAACATAAAAACGACAGCAACAAAGATCTCTTAACAAACCACAAGCAAAGAAACGACAATTGTGCACTTGAGCAAAAAGGAATGCGAAGTAACACATATTTTCCGGTCTTCGTTAGAAAAGCTAAGGGAAAAAAAATCCAGAAATACTGCTGAAAATAGTAAAAAAATATAATTTATCACTCTACTAAAAAATAAATAATTATCATTCAATTAATAAAATTAATAAAGAAAAAAAGATAATAATAACATCCAATTATTTAAAATGACACACGCATGAAACCATGACAAATATGCTTTTCTTAAAAGCCGTCTTAGATTACTAAGGGGTTGTTCTTTTGTAACGAAACATAGAAAAAATTTAAACTCGAATTACAATTTTATTTAAGTTTATGTTCTTTTGTAAAATTTGAGTTTGAATTCAAATTTGAACTTGAGTTCATAAACTCGAATTCAAGTTAATGAATAATAATTTTTCTAATTTTAAAAATATTATAATTTTTACATTTTAATTCTGATTGAGATGATTTTTTTTCTATACATTCACAACGAAAAGACGAATAAAACCCCACCCATATACCCTATTAAAAGTTTTCATCACCATTGAATTTTTATTAAAATACTATCTAAATATAAATTTAAGTTTTGACCCACCTAAACACAAACTCAAATAAATTTTTAATTCAAATCATAACTCAAATATGCACATCTAAAGACAAACTCAAGTTACAACTTCAACTCAAGTTATAACTCAAACTTAACTCAAGATCATCACTCAAGCCATCCTAACTCAAAAATGCAAAAGAACAAGTTGCATGTTGTTCTTTTGCAACGAAACACAGAAAAAGTTTGAACTCTAATTACAACACTTTATTTAAGTTCATGTGCGTTTATAAAATTTGAGTTTGAACTCGAGTTTGGGACTAAACTCAAGTTTAAGTTTCCCCTTCAACTCGAGTTCATAAACTCGAACTCAAGTTAATGAACAATATTTTTTCTATTTTTAAATATGCCATAACTTTTTCATTTAAATTATGATTGAGATGGTTTTTTTTTATGCATTCACAACAAAAAAACGAATAAAATCACACCCATATATCCTATTACAATTTTTCATCACTATTGAATTTTTATTAAAATACGATTTAAATACAAATTTAAATTTTGACCTACCTAAACACAAACTCAAAATCAAAAAGATTCTTAATTCAAATCATAACTCAAATGTGCACATCCAAACATAAACTCAAGTTACAACTTTAACTTAAATTATAACTCAAACTCAACTCAATTTAAATCACTCTAACTCAAAAATATAAAAAAACAAAACACATCCCAAGTCGAGCGCAATTCATAGAACCCCAGCGAAACGTATCCCAAGTCAAGCACAATTCATAAAACTGGAGTTCTTAAAATCCTGTCTGCACATCATGTACCGTAACCGTATGCTTGTAAATTATTGATCTAAGCAAAAGTTTTGAAATTGCATTCATTATCAATAACTGCAAACTCTATTTAAAATGAAATTCCGTACATCTTGAAGTAAAAGAAAACTAAAATCCAAACATTACTAAAGAAACCAAAAAACTGTTAAATGTACCCTCTCCTCTACTTAATATGAACGAAAAACCACTAGACACGACAAAAAATCTTGACATCCACCATAAAGGGCAAAATCGAATGAGAAGTTTGGCAAAGAGAAAAGCACTGCAACCTCTTCAGTCAAAAAGACTGAAGCCCATGTCCTGCAAAAAGGAAAAACGTATTAGGTAAACTCAAAAATCATGAAAAGTATGTCATATTAAGTGTATAGAGCATTCTTTGATAGGGACGGAAACGGGATCCTATTAAATTGTCATATATTTTCTTAATCTAACGTGATTCTGACATGATTTGACCCGTTCAAAACTCTCCTACTATAAGGGGTCTCTTTTCATACCCAACCGCACAATTCTAGTGTTTATTTGCTTTAATTAATCAGTTCTAGGATTACGTTCGTGTATGTAAATAGGCAAATCTCTTACTCAAATCAGCCATGCCAGCAAGCTTTTATCTCATTCAATTGATGCTAATTTAAAAACTTAGCCTCGTTCATTTCGTTGATTCGAGTTTTACTACAGTAAAAAACTCTCATAAACAATCACATTTAATTTTTTTATTACAGTAAAAAACTCACATAAAATCACATTTTAACTCGAATTAAAAATTTAAATTAGCGAACTAAACGGGTCAACGACAGTAAATACTTACATCATCAGATTCCTCTTTCTCCTCCACTTTCTCCTCTTTCTTCGTCTCAGCTGCAGCAGGAGCAGCAGCACCCCCGGCACCACCGGCGGCAGCAGCCAAAGGAGCCGCAACGCCGCCACCAGAAGGCACCGAAGCCAGTTTTTCTCTGCCGGCTGCAATAACCTCTGTTATATCTTTACCCTCAATTTCTGAAAGAAGAAGCTTAATCCTATCTTCATCGGCATCAGCCCCAACTATAAACCCAAAAACAGTTTCGCCAAGTCAATAACTATTGCAACAATATTGTAACTAAAAAAAAGATACTAAAATAATTCTTCAAATTCCAAACATATTCATCCTTCAACGCTGTGACCAAGAATTCCAATTTCGAAACAGGATTGAGAAAACTGAAAGGTAAAGAAATTATTGTCGCATTATTGAAATTTGAAAGTGAATAAGAATTGAGTAATAAACTAAAAATAACCAAGAAGCCTACGGATTTTCCAGAACATAACATAAATTCATCATTCATAAACAAATACAAGGAGCCTCGAAAAATTAAAATAATAAAGAAAAAAACACCAGGCCCAATTATCAACTCCACAATGGGTTAGAAGATTTTCACATAACAGCCAAATCTCTTCATTTCTTTGGTTAAAAACCCCCAATGTTTAAGCAAATTCAGAACAAACATCAATATAATATAAGGATCAAATAGGAGATTTCGAGCAGTACAGCATAAATTGACACTGGAAAAAAATAGAAAACAAAATTCAAATAAACAAAAAAAATCCAATGTGAATTATTAGAAAAAAAAGTACCAGAGGCGAGAATGTTGTTGATATCATCAGCGGAAGGATTAGCGTTCCCTCCCAAAACAGCCAACAAATGCGCAGCGACCACCTTCATTCTGTTCAAATTCAAACGCGTAAACAAAACAATTAGAAAAACCCAGAAAAACAAGTGTAATTTTTGAAGTGATTCGATACGGAAAATCCAAACTTACTTCGAACGAATGAGGAAATGAAAGGAGATTGATTGTGAAGAACCGAAAGTCGGACGCTGGAATGCGAAGAAACGATGAAGAATTGGAGGGAGTGCTGGATTTATATATATATATATATATATATAGAGAGAGAGAGAGAGAGAGAGAGAGAGAGAGATTTTCTCAAGGGTGTTTCGCTAGGGTTTTAGACTTCGAATCGGACTCTACAGATTTTTTAAACAAGTTGGAAACAGATTCTTTTTTTAACAAGTTGTAAATAGATCTTTGCCTCTAATTAATCCTAATCAATTTCGGTTTAGTGCTTAATCATTTGGAAAATTGTTGTAAATCACATGTTTTATATGTCTTTGAAACTAAATTAAGTAAATAGTAAATTTTAAAATTATTTTAAGTAAATAGTAATTCACGTGATAAATAATTTATATATTATGTAAATAATTTATTTATAATTAATAAAAATAACTTAAATCTTAAAATTTTTTTATTTTTTAATTTACATTGAAAAAAAATTTTTTTTACCAATCATATAAAGATTACATGAAAAAGGTGTTTTTACTCAACGTAAATAAATTATTTATTATGTAAACTGTTATTTATTTTAAATAATTTTAAAATATGTTATTTGCTTAATTTAATTTTAAAAATCTCCAATTTACTACATTCTTCTTACGGTATGTTTACCTATGTGTAATCAGAATGAGCATGAATCGGAGTGACATGATTCGGAGTGGGTAGGATTTAGAGTGAGGAATCGGAGTCAGAATAAACTGTTTACTAAGTGATATGATTTAGAATCGGAGTCATTTTAAATCTCATTCATACATTTACTTATACCTAAAATCGTAATGAAAAAGTGTAAAAGAACTAATATACCCTTTAAATCAATTTGATAATTTCAATTTAAAAAATATATTGTTTACTTATTATATTAAAATTAATCATAATTAAAATATTTAGTGTAATAATTGGGTACTAAAATAATAAATATAAATTGTACAACTATTTAAAATATACAAATAAATTTTACAAAATTTTAAATAAAATAAATAAAAAAATAGTGTTAAAAATAAAATATATTATTAATTTATTAAAAAATAAAGTACATATTTATTATATAAAAGTTAACAATAATTATGCTAATATTATAATATTAGGCAAATAAAATAATAAATATATGTTGCATTTATTATTTTTAAATTGTATTTTTAATTGTGTATTTATAAGTAAAATAACGGTATGATAGTAAATTAATATTAATATTAGAAATGAGAGTCTCAATCCCAAGGGGGCATGAGAATGTCAATCCCATTCCTCAATTCTAAATTTGAGTAGGGCCTCCCAATCTCACTCCTATTTCAGGATAAAAAGAGCAGGTAAACATGTGATTGACTCTCATTCCTCACTCTTATTCTTCAATCCTGGTAAGTAAACATGCTATTAGTGTGTTTGAATGTTTTAGGAAAATTTTTACAAGAAAAAATGGAGAATTTACCCTTAAGAGTGTATAAGTCTCTACTTTTACCTTTTACTCTTAATAAATACCCCATTTTAGAGAGAATGAGTGAAATGACATAATTAGTAGAGTGATTCTCTTTAAAATGGGGTATTTATCAAGAATAAAAAGTAAAAGTCCAGACTTACGCACTATTAAGAGTAAATTCTCCATTTTTTCAAGAGTGCATGGTATTTATCAAGAGTGCATGTGCTATAATAATGTTTGAAACGTAAGATATTAAATGGTGCTACAATTTTTTAAACACATGAAGTTTATAGCACCATTTAATATCTTAAGTTTCAAACATTATTAAAAACTCCAAAATACCCTTAACCCTCTCCTTCTCACCTCTCTCTTTCCCCACTCTAGTCAAGTCCATCATGACTGCTGCCCGCGATCGACGACCAGCTCCGATGGCCGGCTCTGGTGATCGGCGACCAGTAAATACTGTATATACAAATATTTACCGTATATACCGGTATTTACCATATATACTAGTAAATATCATATTTACTATATATATTGATAAATACTATATTTACTAGTAAATACAATATTCATCAATGACTGGTCGGTGATCGGCTCTGACACCGACGACTAGTAAATATCGTATTTACTCATACATACCAAAAATATCTAAAAGTCTAGCCATCAACTTCGCCGATTGGTAAATACTATTTATCAGTAAATATCGTATTTACTCGTAAATACTATATTTATTCAAAAATTCAGCCACTAATTCCCGTGACCATTAAATACCGTATTTACTAGTAAATATTATATTTAACAGTAAATATCATATTTACTAAAAAATACCATATTTATTCTAAAATCTGACGGCTGTCTCCGACGACTGGTAAAATTATATTTACAAGTAAATACAATATTTACAAGTAAATACAATATTTACAAGTAAATATCATATTTACTGATAAATACATTTTATCCAAAATTCTGACAACCGACTCAGAAATTGATAAATATTGTATTGACCTAAAAACACTGTATTTACCTGTAAATCTAGACAACCAACCATTAGTAAATCCTACATTTATTAGTAATTCAAACGCCAACAATAGGTAAATCCGGTATTTACCCATAAATTCGATCGCGGTGCATCTAAATCACTTTCTTAAAGAAACAATTCTCAGGGAAAAAAAGCCCAAACTCAAAAAAAATCAATTCTCAAACAAACTTAGCAAAATTGATTCTCAGTGCAGATTATGACTTAGTTTGGTAGTATTGTAGATTTTAGAACAATTACATTTAGCTGTGGTGACGGAAATAACATCTGTTACAAAAAATAGTTGAGTGTTTAGTAAACTATAATTATACTAGTTGTGCTAATTTCAAAATCAATGTAATAGCGTTTGGTAAATAGTGAGGTTGAATTGCTGTGGGTAGTTAAAATGACTAAAATAGATATGGTATGAAATTTAACTATATATAATTATTTTTGGCATTTAGAAATACGTGTTTAACTTGAAAAAAAAAACATAATGCTATGATTCTGAGTTTTCTAACAATAAATTTATGATAATTAATTTTTTTTTTTTCATATCTTCATTCACAATATAGTTACAACAAAAAGGAGTAGTAGTAAGTAATCAACATATACAACAAAAATGTACATTCCATGTTCAAAAATTGGTAGAGGCATTAAAAGAATTAAGTCATGTTCATTAAACTTGTCACAATTTGATCTTGTACTTCATCCATTTCTTGTGATAGTAAAGCTTGATTTTCTTCTGCATTGTCCTCTCGTTGATTCTCTTCATAAACGAAAACATCTAGATTATCCTTGAATTTTTAAAAATGTCGATCACACTTATCATGCTTCCTAATATAGTTATGGAATGCTATTGTTGCAATAACTATTTTCACTTGTTTCGTAAATGAATAATTAGGTTGTCTCTCAAAATTTTCCATTTTTTCTTCCAAACACCAAAAGTGCGTTCAATGACACTTCAAAGAGAAGAATGTGTTTGGTTGAATACCTCTTTATACCCCATTGGTCGACGACCCATTCAATATTATGGTAAATGGTATCATTTTCCTTTATAAGGTCCATGAAATCCTTTTAATTGTGGATAGCCCGTTAACCAAATAATATTTACCTATTGAAATAAAAACACAAGAATTAGTAAAATGTATAACATATATTTCATAAATATAGACAAGGTTTTCTGGTGGTGTTGGAAAATTCAAATCTACATGACGTAGTGCTGATAAGAATATTTTTTTTATCATGAGCACTACCTTCCCAACCTGCATATACATGTATAAATTTCATACTGAAATCACAAGCAGCTATCACATTTTGGGTTGGTACACGTTTTCTTCTAATAAATGACACCTGATCTTCTGGTGGTATTGTAGCTGGAACGTGTACGTCATCTATTGCACCAATACAATTCTAAAAAGTAGAAAGTTTTATTTAGAAAATGAATAAATAAGAAAGGAAGCATATACTTAACTATGAGTTTATCTTAAAATGTGACATATATCTACAATCCGTTAGTATCTCTTGAGGCACTTCATTAAATTCTGGATCATTAGGCTTTATAACATCCATACTCAAACAACAGACAATGTTTAGAACGTACTCAAAATATCTACTAATTGTTTCACTAAAGTGTTAAAATTGCTCTTGATGTTGAACGATTTCCCGCACCCTACCTTAAAATGAATAAAAACATTCATACTATTTCAAACGCAGACATATTTCTTGATCCCTCTAATCTATAGTAACATTACAAATCATTACATAGCTTCATAAACACATCCTTATCCATTCTAAACATTCTATAACTTCTAATTTCATGTTTGCCTAATGATTCCATTACCCACATGTTTCCAATTTGAACAGAGTTCATACAAGGATTTTTATGAATATACATATTGTAATATTGTTCAATGAGTTGAGCTATAATACAAACAAGTTGTAAAGCCAGTTGGTCATTATTGTCAGGCATCTCTATTAACAACGAAACAACCTGCATTTAAACATAATTCAATTGAAATAATGGAAAATATCATTAGTAATGGATAAAAATAGAGTAAGGTATTTAGTACAATAATGTCTAAAACATTGATAAAACAACCATGTCTAAAACATAGAGCAAGAAAACCGCACTAAAAGAACATGTTACTAAAGGCACACTAAAGGAAATTTAAGAGGATGATTCTAGCCCGTGTTCAAACTTAAGACAGTTGAGCTTCAACTCAGGTTGTTTCAAAGCCATAAATGTTCAAATAGGGATAAATGTTGCTTAAATTTAGTGAGAAGCCCACCATTGAACTGACAAATTAAAATGATCCATTTCTCAAAATTAATTTTCTGACCATCTAATCTCCCCAAATATGATTGAATCCATGGACCAACTCGACCAACTAGCCAAAATAAAACAAAAGGCATTGACATTTAAGACCTCAAAAATTGATTCTAGGAGTTCTGATGGACTCTCCAAACTCCATTTCCATGGTAGAGTAGGGATCTTCTCTGGGCGTTGTTTACTTTGTTCTTCAATCACTTTAGTTCTTCCGCATCATTTGTTACCAGAATAAACAGAGCAAACAGATTAAATAGAAGTAAGGTTTAAGATTAATCTAAGACATTAGATAATCAACTTAAAACCAAGCATTGAATGACACTAATAAATTATGTGATCCTGATATTCCGTCTCATGCACGTAGCTACACTAACGAATGCCTTCTAGTTCATGATTTGTTAAAATCTTAAAAAATCTTTCTATTAAGGTAGGAAATAGGGAATACCTTTTGTATCTCTCATTGGAACCACATGGGCAAAGCGCATTCCTACTTATTTGTCCACTCTTGGCCAAATTAGACCTAACAAGATCCAATGGTGTAGAGCCCATAAGCTTTTGCACCTGAAGAAAGTAAATCGTAAAAACAAATGAGAACAACTAGATTAGTGAATTTGACACGTTTCATTTCAATGAAGTACCAAGGAAAAAGTGTCAATCTCTACAAAAATTGATAGACGTTAGTGTGTTCTATAATCTAAGCCAAAATACATGTTTAAGACAATCTCTAATCCA
The DNA here is from genome assembly GCA_012066045.3 of Morus alba. Classification (NCBI taxonomy): domain Eukaryota; kingdom Viridiplantae; phylum Streptophyta; class Magnoliopsida; order Rosales; family Moraceae; genus Morus; species Morus alba. The sequence goes on along the minus strand of CP050226.2, from coordinate 17,936,189 downwards.
AATGCTAATGTGAATGCTTAATTTGGCACCAAAAAAAATGTAAAAATACCAACTCCAATCCATAATGCTAGATTATATGTTATATTTAGTTTTTATCACAAACTTTGAGCTTTAGAACTTGTAAAAGGATAATTTTTAAAATTTTGACATAACAGTAAAGTGGTAATATTGTAATTATAAAGTGAAGAATCAACATATCAATTACTAAACAACCAAATGCCAAATTTGAGCAAGTAAAGCATTATGTGTGAAATGGTGGTGTCAAATTTTGACATTTGACATTCAATTGAAGATGCTCTGAATGTTTTTATTGACCAAATAAGAAAGGAGTAGTCCAAATACAGAAGTTAAAAGACATGATACCTCAACAAGACTCTTAAGCATTGGTTTTCCTTCTTTCTTCAGATTTTTTATCTTCTTTTTTGCTTCTTTGGCCCACGTAAACTTGGTTAAAGCATTCTCAATATCGGCAATCATGCAATTACAATTCTTTGCTGCTTCTTGCTTTGATTGCTTTGGAGATTCTACAAAACATTAAAATATAAAAACTATCAACAAATGACAAAAAATAATAAAAGCCCATTAAATTAGAGGAAAAAAAATGCACATCTCCAGTGGCATCAAAGCCTCCAAGATATCGAATTATAGCTTCCGGTTTCTCAAAAGCATCCGAAAATGTCACTTAACTGCTTCTACCCACCATGAATTGCTTGAAAGATCCTGTTCTTCTCGTGTTCTTCAATTCACCCAAAAAAATTAATCAACTAAATAATTAAAAAAACTAATCCACAAATTGGCATTTTTCTTTTTGAAAATTTTAATCCTCAAATGTGGCATTTTTCTTCTGAAATTTTAATGGGTATGAGCTAAATGACAGAACAATGGCAAATAAACTTACGAAGAAGGGTAAAAGACTCAGAGGTGATTTAGGGTCCTTCATCGGAGGCCTTTTTGCCGGTGAATACTCCTTTGATCTTGTCCATCCATGAGTTTTGTAGAGGTGTTGTGGAGGAGATCTAATAGTGCTGTGAAGGAACCGAAAAGAAGATAAAGCCGGAGTTTTTCTTGTATAAAGTGTAGCCAAGGATTCATGAATAATGCATACTCTTAGAGTTCCTTTCCGATCACAAAAATGTTGATATGCTCCTCCAATCAATTGGGTGGAGAAGAGAGAGAGAGAGAGAGAGAGAGAGAGAGAGAGAGAGAGAGAGAGAGAGAGAGAGAGAGAGAGAGAGAGAGAGAGAAGAGAGAACATGACTGCGAAGAGTAAAAAAATTTTGGGTTTGGAATTGTTTTCATTTAGCAGGAATAATATCAATAATAATGAAAGTTTCATTAAAGGACTCTCTTAGATTACCGCACAATCTAGAATTAGAAGTAGCTCAAAGACTACTGCTTTAATTTTAGCTTTAAATTCTCTCTAAATTCTTTCGGAAGCACTTTTTTACGTTTTTACTAAACGTAAAAAATAACTTTGACTGAATAGACAATTAATTTTAGGCTCCCAAAATTCCTACCAAACACACCCTATGTTTCTTTTAGCAAAATCAATTCTCAAACAAACTCACCGAAATGAATTCTCAGTCCAGATTACGTTTTTCTCAGCAAAATCAATTGTCAAACAATCTACAAACTCAGATTATAAAAAACTCACACACTCATTTGGTCAGCGACCTTCACTTTTTCAACATTATGCTTCTAGAGCTTGTCAAAACAGTGGGCGACCACCTCCTGCAAAACAAATGAAACAAAATATATATATATATATATATATATATACATATATTTTTTTATAATGACAAAAAAAAAAAAAAACACCTCCTGCAAAACATCTGTCAAATAATATATATATATATATATATTATTGGTTAGAATTAACAACAGGTGTAAAATACATATAAATTATATATACCATTAAGTTCTTTTTACATAACATCTTTTATTTCTTGAAAAGTGAATTAAGAGACATCTTTCTCTTCATCGATCATGTTGATTATCACGATCGAAACATTCATTATCCTACACAAAAGTAAATAAATAAACAAACAAATGAAGATATATATGTGGAGAATCCCACAACTTCTTCAATGTAGTTTCTCTCCTCCAATAGTTAGAGAGCTCTTCCTTTTCATAAGACAAATGAAGAAGACGAAATGAAGGGCCCTTAAAATCTAAAATGAAATTGGGAAAGACAACGGTCGTGTTTGGAATTGATTTTATTTTTAGTTTTCACGTTTTTTAAGAAAAAAATGAAAATGTTTTTAAAACGGCGTTTGGTGAATAAAGACAAAAAACAAAAATGAAAATAATTTTTTAGTTTAGTATAAAATGAGAAAGAAATGAAAAATGACTTTTAGTCGTTTTTCATTTTTTGTTTTCGTTTTCTGCTCTCTCGAACAGAGAGAGAGAAAGAGAGACATTAATTAGTATTTTTACACTGAAAATAATCTATTGATAAAATTACCAAACACATTTTTAAAAATGATTTCTGTCTGAGATTAAAAACGTTTTCGTTTTCATTTTCATATAAAAAATAAAATCATTTTGAAACGAATTCCAAACGCGTCTAACTTTTCTTTCCCACTTTTATATTGTATTTAACTAATACAAGGACATATATTATTTTTTTAAGTATGCAGCAATTTGACAATTCCGTAATAAAGATATAACCTAATATCTTGTTTTATTCTGACTAAGATGCAAAAATTACGACCACGTGTTTTGTACAAAAAGAGAGAGTATGCCCCTCAAAAAAAAAAAAAAAAAAAAAAAAAAAACAAAACAAAACAAAACAAAACAAGGAGAGAACGTGCTAGAGTTTGATATCTCGGCTGCATTAGGATATAGCACGTTGCTACAAATACATGGAAAGAAAACTCGTTTTAACCGGAGTTATTACGGCAAAGTAATGTTATTTAAAAAAAAAACATTTGTCAAAAATCTCAAAAAAAAAAAAAAAGAATTTATTGCAATTACAACTAATAATATTATCAGTTACAGTTTAAATTCTAACAATTACGTTGACGTCATTATTGTGGTAATACATTAACTTTTAATTCATTAGAACAGAAGTGAGGACACAAGTTCTATGCTCCGTAGCCTAAGTCTAAGATTGCCTTGACCGTAGATCAAATCGAACAATTGAACTCATTTAATTCACTGATTTGAGTTGAGATATGATTTTATGTGAGAATTTTTTACTATAGTAAAAAAATTAAATGCGATTATTTTTAAAAGTTTTTTACTATAACAAAATTTAAATTTTAAACTCAAATTGGTGAAATTAACGAGACTGTAAAAGTATCTTTTATTTGTAAAGTACCCTTCTTCCTATTTAGAGTAGGGGTTATGAGAAATGACTTCATGAACCGTTTCGTTAGTCATGCATGGACTTAATTCACTCGCTTATTGTAGAGGCTTGTAAGTTATTTATATTATAGTGGGGGTAGAAACACGAGAATTTTTTGAATAGTGTCATCCTGTATTGTATAACTCACCAGCACAATGCTAATTTTTTTTTTTTTAAAAGACAATTTTATTTATTATTTTTTTCTTTTACAATTTTTTTTTTCTACTAAGATATACGCAGAGATATCATGATAAAAGACGTGATGGACAAACTAATTAGGTAGCATAAAGAGAAAGACCGCAGGAAGGTCTTGCCATGCCATCAAACACTCATGACGATTAACAAGTTTTTTATTAATTAAGCTAGCTGGGACCATCTGAAAAATCTTGAATAATATTCCTATCTTTAACGGTATCAGTACTATTAAAATTAAAAATTTACAAACAAATTGTCCGGTGCTAATTATAAAAAAAAAAAAAAAAAAAAAAATTGACACGGTGCTCATAATTCAAGTGAAGGACCACATTACCAATAACCAAAAAATAAAAATAAAAAAAAAATAAAAAAGGTTTAATGTCATCAAAGGCCATCAAAAGAATCTTTCTTTCACTGTAATCGATATGATACGTACGTACTCGGATTATTCCTCTCTTGCACCAGATTAATATTGTTTTTGGTTTGTCTACGTTCTACATATGCATATATTACAACGAAAAACATGAGTTATTTAGGGTCCGTTTAGTTTTTAGATTTATTTTTTTATTCGAATTATGATTCGTAATTTATTATAATATTTTTTCTCATAAAAAATACACATAAATTAAAAATAGTTCAAATCACATGATTTGAATCTATAAACCAAACGGACCCTTAGTCAATTTTAGTTTTAAAACAATAGATTATTAGAGTTATTCTCAGTTTATTTTTTAAACTTTACAAACTCTTATTTTGTCTCTTAAACTTTGATCATTGTTTCCACTTAACCTTCTGTTGTAATTTCTGTTAAATATATATATATATATATAAAGAAATAATACAATTACGTAGTCTTTCTGTTTAGACTTCTGTTAAAAAGAAATAAATAAAAATCATATGGACACATTTAATTCCCTTTTTTCGTCTAATTTTAACAGAAATTACAACAAAAATGTCAAGTGATAACAATTTAAAATTTAAAGAATAACATTGTAATTTTTAACGTTTAAGAGATAAATTGAAAATGACCCCAAAATTAATGAGGCACCAGAGGCAATAATCCTAAAACAATCATACTCGATATTTTGTTCATTCAAGAAACGTATTCAAATTACCATTTTTCTGATCTAGATCGCTATTATTGTATATTCTCTGTAGGTATATTACAAACAGCGACGTATTACCAAAACCAAGCATAACTCTTACTTTTGCGTAGATTAATATTTGAATTTTTGGACATTAATATACATCAATTATTATAAAATATATATATATATATAATATATGTAAAATACTTGGAAATTATTATAAAATATACATCAATCATTATGAATTTTTGGAAATTTTGTATTTGTTAGAAAAGAAAAAGAATTGGGCACATGTGATCTAGTGGCATTTTTTAAGTCTAATATATGTATTATTCAACCTATAAACATGACTAGATAACAATAACTTTTATGTTCTTCTTTGGCCACGAGCGAGAAGAAGGATAAGATCAAGAAGAGATCACCAACGTCTCTTTTTTTTTTTTTTTTTTCTTTTTTTTGAAAAAAAAATTTAAAACAAAAACTAATTAAGCCGACAAAACTCTACTTAAGTTTTTCCACCATATATACCAATATGACTACATTTTATTACGACAACTCTTCTGATAATTTTTCTTTTAAACATGAAAAGAAGAGGTTATTAATCTAACCAAAAATTACTTCCAATGGCATCAAAAGATTTTGGAATACCAATTACGGCCCTTAAATTAATTGTTAAATAAGTTGGTTGGTGAGCTTAGAGAGGGCTCTCTAAGAAGTGCTAGGGAGGCATCACTCAATATTCTTACTATTAAAGTTGAGAGTATTGTTCAATATAGTATTCAGGGGATAAATAATATATATTTGATTGTAAAATCGAAGTATTCAATTCCATCATGTGTTTTATTTTCCTTTTTTTTTTTCTTTTCATTTCTATTTAATATTATTGTTACGCCATGGTCGACACCTCGACCACTTCTCCTCTAGAGCGACGCCGATGAATTCCACGGGAGGATCGACTGTTGACGATGAGGTAAAGCGCAGCGGACGTATCCTCCACGTCGAGGAGGGCCACGTACGAAGGGGCACCAGGTAAGGTCTCTACGGGCACATGAGGAGACGTCGAGAGATATGCGTCGGCTACCAGAGGTCACGTCAATCGGAGGAGGGAAGTAGTGATTCGACGGCTACTTTTGGAGTCAGGAAATCAGGTGTCAGCCTGGATAGATCCGCCGTATTTCCAGAGATAAGCTATCATGAGTTCTCACCTACCCTCACGGGGACCGAGGACGGGAGATGGCTTCTCTCTTGGGAACCGGGAACGTGCAACGTAGGAGAGTCCATATAAATAGAACGAGAAGAACCCAGAGGGAGGGGTTAGAGACCATTTTGTATTACAGGAAAAACGTTTGTACACAGTTCAAAGATATAGTGCATGCACAAGTGGAGTAGGCACAACATTATTGCCGAACCACTATAAATTCGTTGTTTCTTCCGCATTACCTTTCAGTTGATTCCATTATCCGGTTTTAGCATAATTGTGAGTAGTTAAAAGAGATTATAACCCAGTTGTCGGAAAACACCGTCAACAATTGGCGCGAAGGAGGGCGAAGCCCAGAAATTTAACCCAGCTTGAAGTCAGCTTCGAACCGAGATCTTCACTATGCTCTCCAAGAGGGGTTTCACCGCTTACTTAAACCCGCTAACCCAGAAGCCAGTCAAGAGTATTCACCGCTGCCGGGATCGCCCTCCAACCCGCCTCAACGGCTGCAAAGGAACCTCTGCACTGTTTCTGACCAGCTCCAAAGACAGGTCGAAACGCTGGACCGGGTGGTCGTGGAGAAGATGGCCACGGCCCTCGCCGACTAGACCAAGGGCGGAACGCAATGCCGCCGCCGAGGATCGCCACGACGATCCCGTGAACGCCGCCGATGGGGAACCAAGGGATTGGTGACCAACGCGGTGACACCGAGGAAATGGGGTGATAGCCGAAAGGTGACCCGCGACCCGCCAAGTCCAACAAGTCTGTGGGGAGTAGGCAGCGAGCGGCACGAAGGAGAGCGCGGGAGAGGGCTGCAGCGCTTCCTGTGGATAACATAGGTGCGCCCCCTCGACCGCCACAAGAGGCCCACAGGAGGAACCCCGTCCCAGTGGATTCTACGTCGGTGCACGGCGGAGACTTAAGGGCCAGGCTCGACGCCCGTCGCGGGAAGGCCGTGCAGCTGGCAAGGGAGGACGAGCTCGCAGCAGAGAATAAGGCCCTGGCCGAGAAAATGGCCAGGTTGGAGAAGCAGATGGGGAGCAGACTGAACAGCTTCGAGCAAGTTGTGGGGAAGGTGGCCGAGGCAGTAAATGTCGACGCCAGGATGTACACGTCCCATGACCACCCGTTCACGGAGAATATCATCCGAGTCCCTCTCCCAGACAGGTACAAGTCGCCCCCCATTCCGCTATATGATGGAAGGAGTGACCCGGACGACCACCTCGAAGTATACACAGGGCACATGGTCCTGCATGGATACCCCGAGGAGGTGATGTGCCGGGCATTCAGAAATCACCTTTCCGATTCTGCGAGGAGGTGGTTCAGGTCTCTCAAACAGAACTCCATCTCGAGCTGGGATGACCTGAAGAACGCCTTCCTGACTCAGTTTGTAGGTGTCAAGAAGTACATCCCACCTAAGCAGAACCTGTCCAGGGTGTACCAGGGGCCCAACGAGTCCCTGAAGGACTGGATAGCTCGCTTCGGAGAGCAAGTCGCAGCCACCGAGGGGATCTCCGATGAAGTGGCTTTGATGGGGGCACTGTCCAGCATGAAAAAGGACATCCCCTATAGCACGGATCTCGACCGAAGGCCCCCTCATACTTATCACGAATTTCTGACGAGGGCCCAGGGGTTCATTAACGCCGAGGAGGCCAAGAGAGCCCTCAAGAGCAAGGCAGCGACCCCTGTCAAAGAGGAGGCCAGCCAGGCCAACAATCAGAGCAACGGCAAGAAGCGCCGGGGTCCCCCCCAGGTGCAAGCCGAGGCCAAACACAACCCGGCTCCCAATAATAGAGGCGGCAACGCCTCGACGAGCCAGGGGGAAACAAAGCGGCCTAGGCCGCAACGGTATGACGCCTATACCCCCCTGACAATGGGGATCGAGGACGTCTACCACGAGATCAGCCACCTCCAGGTCCTACGTCGACCTCCACCCATGAGGGGCGACCCAGCGCGGAGAAATCCAAACAGATACTGCCGTTTTCACGGCGAGGCTGGTCACACCACGGCCGAGTGCTTCGACCTTAGGGACGAGGTCGAACGGCTCATCCGGGAAGGGAGGCTCGGTGAATATCGAGCCGACCGCCGGAACAATAATAGGCGCCACGACGATCGGAGGGACGAGAATAGGCGTGACAACCGCGATAACCCTCCTGAGCCGGTTGGCGTCATAAGAACGATCTTCGGGGGACCGTACCTCGGCGGCACCTCTCGACGTGCCCAAAAGGACTACGCCCGAGAGGCGAAGGAGAAGTTCAATCAGCGCTTCATGAACGTCTCCGGGCGTGAAGCCAAGGTCCCCCGACACGAGGACGCCGAGATTACCTTCTCAGAGCTCGACGCCAGAGGTGTGCACTTCCCACAGTGCGACGCCCTGGTTGTGGAGGCCATGATCGGCAATCATACGGTATGCCGTATCCTGGTGGACAACGGCAGCTCCGTCGACATTCTCTACGCCGACTGCCTCGACAAGATGGGGATTCCCCGCTCAAGGCTTCAGAACAGTGCCCAACCACTGTATGGATTCACGGGAGATAGCGTCATCCCGGAAGGAGCCATCGAGCTGCCCATGACCATTGGGGACCGACCGCACACCGCGACAGTGATGTCGAAATTTCTGGTTGTGAAGGGAGGCGACCAATATAACGCGGTCATAGGGCGCCCGACCCTGAGGGCATTGCGGGCGGTGACGTCCATCTATCACCAGACGATGAAGTTCCCCACGCCGAGCGGGGTCGGCAAAGTCAGAGGGAACCAATACGAGTCGAGGCTCACGTACTCGGAAACGATCCGCCACTATGCCGAACCAACAGAGGTACGCAGAGAGCTGCGGATGGTCGAAACCAGGGCCGAAGGCCTCGACTTAGATCCGAGATTCCCTGGAGAAGAGCCCGAGGCGGGACCAGTCGAGGATCTGGTCGAAGTCCCCGTCGATGAAAGGGACCCGACCAGAACGCTGAGAGTCGGCTCAGAACTGCCACCTCAGGACCAGGGGAAGCTGGTCGGATTTTTAAAGGGAAACCTCGACGTGTTTGCTTGGTCCCACGAGGACATGAAGGGGATAAGCCCTGATGTCATGTGTCACCGGCTAAACGTCGATGACAAGTTCCCACCAAAGAGGCAGAAACGCCGGCCAATGAACGCAGAGAGGTCTGAGGCCCTGCGAAGGGAAGTGACAAGCTTGCACACGAACAACTTTATCCGGAGAAGTCCTATACCCTGAGTGGGTGTCCAACCCAGTCCCCGGTAAAGAAGCCGAATGGGGAATGGCGGACGGGCGCCGACTTCAGCGATCCGAACAAGGCATGTCCCAAGGACAGCTTCCTTTGCCTAGAATTGACCACCGTCGACGCCACGGCAGGGCATGAGCTCCCGAGCTCATGGACGCCTACCCGGATACAACCAAATACCTATGCTCGACCGCGACGACGAAGAGCATCGTCATTCATAACGGACAGGGGCTCTCTTTGCTACAAGGTGATGCCTTTGGCCTCCAAATGCGGGCGACATACCGGCGCCTCAATCAATAAAATGTTCGCATTAATCGGAGGTCAATGGAGGTATCGTCGATGACATCTTTGGTGAAAATGAGCGAACTACCGACCATGAAGAAGACCTGGGGAGGATGTTCCGTGCTCGGGACGTCCGGGATGAAGCTAAACCCGAACTTGCTGTCGCTTGAGGAAGTTCTTGGGCTTCATGGTGAGCGGCCGAGGATTGAGGCCAATCCGCAAAAGGTCGAGGCCCTCCTTTACATGGCGTCGCCAAAGAAAACCCCGGAGGTCCAGAAGGCGGGCTGTGTGGCGCCCCTTGAGTAGGTTTATCTCAAATCCACCCGACAAGTCGGAGAAGCAAGCCGTTTCTGTGGACGGAAGAGGTGCGAGCAGGCGTTCCATCAACTGAAGGAACACCTTGCAGGCCTCCGATGCTGTCCAAACCGGTAACCGGGGAAGTGCTGAGCCTTTACCTGGCGGCCCGAACACGCCGTTAGGTTCGCGTTAATCCGCCGAGGGAGAAGGTAATTGGTGTACTACGCCAGTGCAAAGCCCCTCGACGCAGAGACGAGGTATCCCAGATGGAAAAGCTCGCCTCGCGCTAGTTGTGACAGCAAGGAAGTTACGGCACTTACTTCCAGGCCCACAAAGATCCGTGTATTGACCAATCACCCCTCGCTGTGTGCTAGAGCCTGACGCATCTGGACGGCTCCTCAAATGGTCAATAGAGCTCAGCCCAGTTCGATATCGACTACAAACCTCGAACCGCGATCAAGGGTCAAGCCTGGCCGATTTTCGGTGGAATTCACCGGGCTTACCCGTCGACGCCTGCCAGAGGAGGTCCAGTCTGCGACGATGGAAGCCCCCACGCCGATGGTAGCTCTTTAACGATAATGGCAGTGGCGCAGGCCTGGTGTTGCACACACTCCGGAAGGGCACAAGGTCACGGCCGCCATTAGGGTTCGAATTAATAAGATCCAACAACGGCCGAGTACGAGGCCTTGCTCGCCGGGTCTGGACATGATCAATCACCCGAAGGAAAGCGCTGATATCTTCTCGATTCCCCTTCATTGTGAATCAAGTAAAAGGTCAGTATCAGACCAGGGATGAGAAGATGACGGCCTACCCGAAGAAGAAAGTTAAGGAGGCTCTGGGAAAATTCACTGCTTTGAAATACAGCAGGTACCCGAGCTGAAAATAGCAACGCTGACGCGCTTGCCAAAGTTAGCGACGCCGAGACGCAGATCTGAACCTGGTACCACTAGAGGTGTTAAAGGTCCCATCCATAGAGAAGCGATCAGAGGTCGACCGGTGGAGCTCCAACCCGGCTGATGGATCCAATCAGGTACTTGGTCGACGGCGAAGTTGTCAGAGGAAAAACAGCAAGCCAAAAAGATGAAGTACCGTGATTTTACAGGTATTACCGATGCACCCACGACCTCCTTTTAGGGGGGTACTCAACGCCCTTACTTAGGTGTCTCGGCGCAGAGGAGGCGAAGAAGGTTTATCGGAGGTGCACGACGGGGTCTGGTGGAACCACGCGGGAGGGCAGTCCCTAGCCTGTAAAGTATTGCGGCAAGGGTACCACTGCCCAGCCTAGGAAGGATGCAAGAAATATGCCAAAAGATGCGAAAAGCTGCCAGGAGGTATGCCCCAACCCTCGACTGCACATCGGAGGACCTACATCCATCGTGTCCTCTGGCCTCGCCAAGTGGGGAATTGACCTCATTGGCCCGCACAAAAACACCAGGGGGGTACAAATTGCAATCGCCGCCGCCGACTACTTCACAAAGTGGGGTCGGGCGAACCGCTTAACGCCATCCGTATGAAGCACGAACTTCATATGGAACAACATCGTGTGCCGATTCGGGGTCCCGCACTCTCTTGTGTCCGATAACGGAAACAGTTCAATAACGACAACACTAACCCGGTTTCACGAACTTCTCGATCCACAAGAATTTCTCACGGTCATCTACCCCCAATCTAACGGGCAGGTCGAGGCTGTCAACAAGATCATCAAGGTCACCCTCAAAAGGCGCCTCGACGCCTACAAAGGGAAATGGGCCGACGAGTTGCCGAAGGTACTATGGGCTTACCGAACGACCAGCAGATCCACCACAGGGGAAACCCCCTTCTCCATGGCCTATGGGTTCGAAGCGGTCCTGCCAGTAGAGGTGTCGATCCCGACCGACCGGGTAACCCGGTATGAGGAGGGTAGGAACGCCGAGCTGATGACCTTAGAGCTCGACTTCTTGGAAGAACGGCGCACGGACGCACAGCTAAGGCTCGCCGCGTACCAGTCAAGGGCGGCCAGGTACTATAACAAGAAGGTCAGGCCGAAGCGCTTCGGAGTCGGGGACCTAGTTCTACGTGTCGTTACCCCTAACACAAAGCCCAAGAACTCCGGAGTTCTGGGTCCCACTTGGGAAGGGCCCTATCGAATACGAGAGGTTGTGGCCAACGGTTCATACCGGTTGGCAGAGCTCGACGGGCAAGACATCAAGCACACCTGGAATGCAGACCAGCTGAAGGTCTACTACCAGTGATTACAAGAGGTGTCGACACGGTAGAACGGAGCCCCATACTTGTATTATTTTGCTTCAGTTTCTTATTGGCAGGGAGCCACTTCTGTAACCCATGATGAAATAAATGAATGTCGATAAGTCGACTGATTTTCTACACCGAGTTTGATAATCTACCAAAAATTGTCGATACGTCGACCGAAACGTGCCGATACGTCAACGCAACGATAACACGGGCAATACAAGCCCTAGCTCGACCATACTTCAACTACGCACTAAATCTACAATCGGCATCGACTATGCGCTAGCGTCGACTTCAGGAACTCAACCCTAGCGAGGGGGTACTAAGGCAGTCGAGCATGCGCCTGGCGCACACCGCATACTTGTCAAATATATATATTTTTCCCAACAAAAACCAGAAAGGTACGTAAGCAGTAAACATCATAGTATGAATATTGCGGGAAATCATAAAATATATATAGAAAGAATAAATCAGTAGTCTCGACCTTAGGGCCATTACAAAACATAAAAAAATATATATTGTCTGGGCCTTGCGGCCCCAAAAAACAACAACACAACAAAAAGAGAAGAAAAGAAGAGCAGTCAAGGCTCGCCGTCGCCCCCCGCGGTCTGGTCGCCGCCTGCGTTCGCCTCCCCAGCGTTCTCGGGCCCTGGCACCGGCTCGACCACCTCGACCTCGGCCCCCTGCACCGGCTCGACCACTTCGACCTCTTCACTGTCCGACTCATCCAAGAACGACAAGTCGACGTCTGGACGCTTCTTGCGGAAGCGGTCGAAGATCTGGTCCCCCGCAGACTGCATCAGGGTGAGTTGGAGCTCTTCAAACTCCGCCGAGGATTTATATTTCTCGACCCTGTCCGCGATCAGCCCCTCAAATTCAGCAGACGCCTTGAAGGCTCCACTGGCGCCGAAGCAGTGGTCAAGTCCCTGGAGGCCAAGAGTCCGCGACGCCTTTGGCGGCTACATCCTCTGTCGCTGTTGATACCCGGGCGACGAGAGGTACGCCTGACCCCTTGGAGCTCCCCTCGTTGAAGCCCGCCTCAAGCTGCGAGTCTCGCATTCGACGCTTTCCTCGAGGGTCTTGGTGCTGGCCTTCTCGACCTCCAAGTCGGTCGAGAGCCTGTCATGATAGAGCAAGGGCTGTTATCTCGGGCCGGGCGTGATGCCCCTCCCCTTGAAGTGGACCTCCAACCACATAGTTCTGGAGGCGAGCCTAAGGGCCTGAATTCAACAAAATACATGGTCAGTAGAAAACCATATGGAAATAATCAGACAAAGGATGGCGTCAAGCGAGCCATACCACCGAGATCTGGCGCTTCACGGGTCAAGCAGCTGCCGGGTCCATGATGCTCTCCTCGGCGTGAGGCCTCCCAGTGGTTCCTCCTTGAAGAAGGAATATATGGCCTGGAGAGGAGGCTGAAGCGCGGGGGCAAAGCGCAGGCCGGGTCAAGGTCGACGCCGCCCACGCTGAAAACGGATGCTCGATCACGCACCCTTGACCCCGCAGGAGGAGAACCTGATGCCGCCAGGGCAGCCGCAGCTGCCAAGCGACGGGCTCTGAGCTTTTCCCAGCCCGACTTAGGCCGGAGGAGCCCTCGGCGACAAAATTGCTCACCCACCTTCCGCCTCTTGAGGAGGCTCAATCGAGAACCCCTCGGGTTGCGACGACGTCGCAGCCGGGCAGTTGACGCTTTTCTTCGACGGCGCTCTGTCGAAGCCGGCGCCTTACCCTTCCGGGCTTGGGGGAGGCTGAATCATCTCGGGGCACGGTTGTTCAGAAAAGCAAAGCAACATGGGTACGCACCACCATACCCGCCAATAAGTAGGAAAGAAGGAAAAGGCGATTTACCGCTGAGAAGATCTGCAGGAGGGACGATGGACTCGCGGAGGAGGGGAGCTTGATCAGCAGACCGGTGAGGAGTTTGTTAGCCTTGGTATTGAGAACCGAGGGCGCTACCGCGATCCGCGAGAGTGATAGAACCTTCGACGCGAAAAGCGCCGACGCCGAAAGCGTTGACGGCCGACGACTTCACCCCGCAAGCACAGACCGGACAGTAGTGAATCGACTTCCACGCCGGAGAGATTTTGAAAGGAAAAGAGAAGGAAAACCTACAGTATTTATTGAACACTCGCTGCGTCCAACGGGACGCCCGCGCCGAGGGGTGCGAGAAAGAAGTCCCCTCCAACGAAGAAGTATCGCGGTTTCCACCCGGGGCGCTGGAAGTTTTCCGGCGACCACGGGTGGGACCGGAGGTTTGACCGCGCGGTGAGGCGACAGAAAACCCCTTCCGCCACGAGAAGCCCGGCGAGTAGCAAAAAAACCCTCGACGCTGAGGTCGAGGCTCAAAAATTTCTCCGAGTATAATCATGGAGTTAATTGTCACCCAGCAATTAGGTGACAATTGCGGAGAATCCTGGAAGGCCGCAGAGGGCCTTCATGAAAGGATGGAAGGGCAAGATTCCGGGTCAACGCCGGGTACACGGTTGCGTGACCGCGAGGAGGGTTGTGAGCCCTATCGTGAGGAGTCGGGAGGATGAGATAGGAAGTGGTTTGCATCATCTCGGCGTCCATAAACGCCTTCCTGGCGACATGGGGGGCGGACTGAGGGCTCGAGGTCGGTCACCAGCCCCGACAGAGTATCCGTAGACGCAGCGCCGATCCTAGACGCCTGGGGGTCGACCGTCGGCGCAGAAGACTCGTCGTCGAGGAGGACGAGTTTGTCGCCCTGACTCGACGACGCCGAGGTGTCAGTGTACCTGACTTGGCGCGGAGAGAGTCCTACCCCAAAGACGTGCTCGGGGTGGCCATATCCTCAGGATCCTCTTCACCTAGCCTCGGTAGCCTCGACCCCTAACCTGCTTCACGGCATTTCTAGAAAAAGGAAAAAGGACAAAGGGAAATCAACTCCTAATGGTCGACAGGCCCTGCGTGAGACAGGGTTTAGACAGACAACGCCCATAAGCCACGGAGGCTCAGAGCCAAGTCCGGTGGCCGGGACGGGCGCCGAAAAGTCGGACCGCGCCAGCCACCCCCGCGACTTGACGCCGGCCGCGCCAAGGGAAGTGCGCGTTCTCCGCCTTTCCCGCGCACATTTGGGTGGTGGCCATGGACACACGGCGGACTCAAGAGAGAAGGAAGAAATGAGGAACGGGGAAGTAGACTTACCGGAGTTGCTGGACGCGGGGTTTGAAGGCGGTGAACGGCGCGTTAGCACGGCAGGAGCTCGGGAGAAAATCCGGCAGAGTAACGGTTTGGTTGAATGAATCGGTAGGTGGAGAATGCCGAGAGGGTATTTATACCAGCAGGGCAGAGAACCCTCGAAGAAGCCAAAGGCCTCTTGATCTCGACCGTTGAATTTGAATCGGTCCCATCCAACGGTGAATCCGAGAGGGCATGATCTAACGGCTGGGGACAATGCTACGGAAGGGACATCATCCGACGGCGAGGATCCATTTCCCCATCCACGCGGCGATTCCTGAAGGGCGACGTGATTCGCTGGTACAATCGACGAGACTACTCCACTGCCCGAGGAAGCAAACCGCAATGATCACCGCTGTGCTCACGCAAATATCGGCAACCGCAAAGCGGGTTCCTCCACGCGGCATCCTCGACGCCGCAGTAGGTCGGAAAAGCCACTCTGTGACACTCCAGCCTAGGGGTAATTGTTACGCCATGGTCGACACCCCGACCACTTCTCCCAGAGCGACGCCGATGAATTCCACGGAGGATCGATCAAGACGATGAGGTAAAGCCCAGAGGACGTATCCTCCACGTCGAGGAGGGCCACGTAGGAAGGGGCACCAGGTAAGGTCTCTACGGGCACATGAGGAGACGCCGAGATATGCGTCGGCTACCGAGGTCACGCTCAATCGGAGGAGGGAAGTAGTGATTCGACGGCTACTTTTGGAGTCAGGAAATCAGGTGTCAGCCTGGATAGATCCGCCGTATTTCCAGAGATAAGCTATCATGAGTTCTCACCTACCCTCACGGGGACCGAGGACGGGAGATGGCTTCTCTCTTGGGAACCGGGAACGTGCAACGTAGGAGAGTCCATATAAATAGAACGAGAAGAACCCAGAGGGAGGGGTTAGAGACCATTTTGTATTACAGAAAAAACGTTTGTACACAGTTCAAAGATATAGTGCATGCACAAGTGGAGTAGGCACAACATTATTGCCGAACCACTATAAATTCGTTGTTTCTTCTGCATTACCTTTCAGTTGATTCCATTATCCGGTTTTTAGCATAATTGTGAGTAGTTAAAAGAGATTATAACGAGTTGTCGGAAAAACACCGTCAACAATTATCATGTCAAGTCAAAATGTCTTGTTAATTAAAATATTTTACTTATTGTGGTTCCCGCGCGCATGCATAAGATGACACACAAATCAAGATAATTAGATTTGTATTGAATCATGTCATAAAAATTAAATTCAGATAACTGAGTTTTGATTATATATGGTATATAATATGTACTAAAAACTCACCACTTGAATCATAATTCTATAATTAATATTTTAGGGTTCTGTTTGATCATGATTAATACTTTAAATAAGCCATATTTTTCCCTCTCACATGAATTAATGTAGTTGATCTGTCAATAATAGTACCTTTAGGCCAAATGCATTATAAACAGACATCCAGATAAACAAGAAAAACCACAAACAGCAAGCAAAAGCCAAGGCCTATATTCAAAGGAAAGAGATATATGTATGTATATAATCATATATTAAAGTATATTATTGATCTCTATTGATCAAGAGTTGGTTGATTAATTAGCCTCGATCATTGTTGTAGTAAAATAAAGGTACAAAAATGTCATTGTCTGAATCTCCTGTGATATTAGTTGATCGGAAAGCAGGTGACGGCTTTGAAAAGCATGATCCTGCTTACAACGGTGAGCTTGATCAGGCGATTGGTGGGGGAGATGTCGTCTCCGGGGAGTTGAGCGAGATGATTGATGCCGCGGTGAAGGTGCAGAAAGCGTTCAGGGGACACCGTGCACGGTACATGTTTGCGGACTCCGCCATTGTGAGTGAAGAGCTTTGGTAAGCTTGTCAAATCAGCCGGACTCTTTTCAAAAGTCATACTACGAGACTAATTGTGCATAAGATGCCGTGACAAAGTCAAAAAAAAAAAATTTCGCGTATGAAAAGAGGGAAATATTATAAGACTCTATTCATTTTAACTATTCAAATTTTACTATAGTAAAAAATTTTAAAAAATAATCACATTTAATTTTTTACTATAATAAAAAACTCACATAAAATTTTATTTCAATTCAAATTAAAAACTCAATTAACAAACTAAACGAACTCTAAATTTTTTTTTACCAAGTAGGCCATAATACATAGTATTCATTGAAGAGACAATTATAATTATTCTCGCATTCAAAAATATCTTTTTTTATAGTAAATATACTGTTTTTTTTTTTTTTAATTTGTAAAAGTGTATAGTGCCTTGTTGACTAGCTAGTGGTGATAAATAAATTGTTCTCTCTCGTCGCTTGATTGAAAAAAAAAATGTTTTTTTTCCCCCTTTTTTCCTTTTGTTTTCTAAATTTTAACACGGAGGTCGAAAGCTTTGGACTTCGCTGCAATGAATCAGAGTACGATTTCGTTCTTCAAATCCTCCACACCTGAAACTGCTGTTTCCCGGTGGAATCGCGTTAGCTCCAATGCTTCTAAGGTACTATATAATATATATATATATATATATATATATATTATATTTGGTTTTCTTGTTATTAATTTTCAAGAAAAAAAAAAAAAAAAGACATTAATATGTTATTAAAAAAAAGGACTTGTGTTTGACGTGCAGGTGGGGAAGGGGTTGGTCAAAGATGACAAAGCACAAAAGTTGATTTTTCAGCATTGGATCGAAGCTGTAATGACTTTCTTTCTTAATTACCTTATCTTCTTCTTCTTCTTCTTTCTTTATTATTTTTATTTTTTAAAAGGTGTTCGCATTTAACTATTGTTTTCTAATTTTTTTTTTTTTTTTTTTTTGGTGTCCTTTTAGTTTCTAAACTTTTCATACAGGTAAATTTTCATAAAATTTATAAAATATATCATGTCCTATTGAAAAAAATAAAAACCAACCTTTTCATATGTAAGGACCATAAATTCCTAGTGGTTTTGAAGATTTAAAGGGCCAGAACATAATTTCTTTTACATGGTTTAAGGACCGATCGGAAAGAACTATTTTTTCATTTATGGCATGATTTGAATGTTGAGGTTTTAGTTAGTAGCTTGTATTTGTATTACCTACTTGTCCTTTAAAAAAAAAAAAAAATTGTGCAGATTGATCCAAGGCATCGATATGGTAAGAACTTGCATGTGTATTATGACGAATGGTCTAAAGCAGATTCTGGTCAGCCATTTTTTTACTGGTAAGCAATTTGAACATTGCCTTTTGACACTACTACTTGAGCTAGGCACCACAAGATACAAGTAGTGCTAGAACTTTGGACGGGCTGCCCACAACCGCCTGCAAAAATTGAATTTGTGCCCGTTATCCAAGCCACCCGCTCGAACCCACAAATGACTTTGAATGAGCTTCGGGCAGGTCTTAGCTGCCTGAAGCCTGGTCGGGCTGCCCGGATTTTTTATATTTTTTAATAATATATATAATAGTATTTATTAATTATATTTGTATATAAATAATTATTAAGATATTAATTGTAAAAATTATATAAAAATTATAATTAAGATTAAAATCAATACACACTATTAACACAAATCAATTCAAAAAAAGAGAGTTTGAGAGAGAATGTGAGAAATTTTGTGAATGAAATGTTTGAGGGAGGAGGATATTTATAGAGAAATTTTGGGGTAAAAACATCAATTTTTTGTGTGAATTTTTAAATCCAACAACTATTTTTACCTTGGCGGGTTGGGCATTTTGGGCAACGGTCGAAAAAAGAGCCGTTAGGCGGCAGGTCGGGTTAGGTATAACAATCAAAAAAGGATTTATTGGTCGGGCTTTCAGGCTACCTACAGCAAGCTTTAGAGTGGGCTTAGGGCATGGAGGTTGAATGGACGGCGGGCTTTGTCCAACTTCAATTTTTCGGGCTTCCCGAGCCCGACTTTCCTATATGGATGGGCGGACAACAGGCGTGCCCGCCAAGCTCGAAAAAATTCAAATTTTGGGCAGGCCCGTCGTCCAAAATTCTAGCATTGGATACAAGTGTGGGGTCCCGAACCCTTGTGTTTATGTACTGAGTCATATTTGTTCTCCCTATTTTTTTTTCTTATGATATTTAGGTGATGTTTCTTTCGAAGGTTCTGTCTGGTTTAGGATCATGACTTGTGGTTCTGTTACAGTGTTTTTCTCTCACAAAAAATTTGAATTTTAAAAAGTTAGAATCATAAACCATAATTATGAACCTATGAACTAAATGTCACCTAATTATCTTGGTATGATATGAACAATAATTAAATTCTAAAAATACTTAAACAAGTCATGAAGTATCAAAAATTTAATTGACGGAACATGAATAAGACAAAAAAATAGGATAACAGGTCTTGAATCCTGTTGTAATACAGAGCCCCATGGTTTTTTAAGCAATAAAATTCTTTCTCAATATGCAAGAGAACTTTATGAAATTTGACAAATTATTTACCTTTCAAATATTTACATTGTTGTTCTTCCTTGCAGGTTGGATATAGGAGATGGAAAAGAGGTTGATCTCCAAAAGTGTCCAAGATCAAAGCTTAGAGAACAATGTGTCAAGTATCTTGGACCCGTAAGTTCTTCCATTATATATCATATATATATATATATATATATATATATGTGAGTGTGATTTTTTTTAAATTTTTCATACTACTTAAGTCTATATATGACTATATGATTCTTATTATAATTTTTTTTTTTTTTTTTTCCCCAGAAAGAGAGGGAACAGTATGAATACATTGTTAGAGAGGGTAAACTTATTCACAAACAAACTGGAGATATCCTTGATACACAAGCTGACATGTGGATATTTGTTATGAGCACCTCTAAGCAACTATACGTCGGTCAGGTGAGATTTCAACGAACACAAGTACCGTTTTGTTCGGGAAGATTTCAGCGGTATGACTTGAAAAAAATAAATTATCAGTATCTCTCTATTTGTCACCTGTTAGATTTGTATAAAAAAAAAAAAAAAAAAAAAAAAAAAAAAAAAAAAAACTGTCTTCTGTAAATTTTTTATTTTGTCGCAATTTTAATCAAATCTAATAATAAAAAGCGTACACCATAAGTTGAGGTCTTTCATAGAAGGATCCTTTCTATGGATGATTAATTTTCTCCGGTTCTAATTTAATATCATCCCGGAATATATAGAACTGATCGTGTGAATAAATTTCAGAAAAAGAGAGGGAGATTCCATCATTCTAGCTTCTTGGCTGGAGGGGTCACAATAGTTGCAGGGACGCTAGGGGCAGAGAATGGAACTTTGAAGGTACGTATATAAATATAATTCACACCTAATTTTGCATGTAATATAGGAAATTATAAGGCTATTTTTGGATGCTGCAAAAGTTAAATTCTGCTTAGCCTCACACATGATGTCTAATCGGCCATACTGTTTGACTAATTCTCAGTCTATCTCACCATTTACCGGCCATTATCAGACCACAAGTGAACGTCTCGAAACGTTTCTATCATTTTTCAAGGAAAATGGAGTGAACCTTAGTGAAGTCCAGGTATCTTCCTCAAATTTTTCTTACCTTATAGTAGCAGTAGCGGTTCTAGTTAACAGCTTGATGATTTTAAATTAAGCTACTGGTGTAAATAAATAAATTAGCTAATTTAATTGGAAAAAGATGACAAATTGGAGTGTGCGCTGTTAAAGCGGAGCAAGAAAATCTTTTGGGGATTGCGCGAAAATGAATCTCTGATGGCTAATTTAGTAATGTAATATGGCCAGATTACATTAATCACGTTTAAAAATTTCATTTGTACTTAATTAGAGATGACTTTGATTTTGACAACATCCCTTAATTGATTTCAGATACTAGAGCCAGATGAAAATTACAGGTCTTGAAGTTTGTTGTGTGCATCACAATATCTCTGTTCACAGAGAGTCTCTAATAATGAGACGGAGATTCTGGTGTTTAAATTACTTCTTGTGTCATATATGGTCAATCTAATTGTTTCATTTTCTACCTGATGGATGTGCTTGAATTGTTATATATATTATGGGGTATGTAATATGGCCATTTGCTTAATGGTATTGTACTTTCATATTATTTCACTTATTAATTAAAATGTCAAGCGTTTGGTAAATGACTCAATTATCACCCAAAAATCTCTCTCAGATGCAAGAAAGAAAGTCTCACAAATTCTCTCCATTTTACAGTGTTCAAGGAAAATTACAACCGTGATGCAATTAATTCACTAACTCAACTCCTATTTATGGAATTTACAACAATCATTTCCTCACACATGATTGGCTACTCATGTATATAGCATCAGATAATTATTTGCAGCTCTAAAGCACTCCGCTGGTTACTCCACTAGGATCACCAAGTAACCTATATATATATATATATATATATATATATATATATATATATTTGCTAATCTAAGTAACCTCTCTCTCTCTCTCTCTCTCTCTCTCTCTCTATATATATATATATATATATATATATATATTTGCTAATCTAAGTAACCTATATTTATACGTACATACATATATTTAATATGCACACATTAAAAATTCGTTCATACATATAATTTCCCAGTCTACTTATGCCTATTATGCTTTTGCTTACTAAATATTTCATAACTCGACAAGTAGTCATCTTAAACTTTTAAGTTACCTTTGGTGAGAATACAAAATATATATATATATATATAATAATAATAATAATAATAAGAAAAAAGGGTATGTTTGGTGCACCGTATTGTATTATATTGTATCGTATCGTATAATTTTTATATAATACAGTGATTGGTTAGTGGTATTATTAAATATCGTACTATTTTTACCATTGTAATCTATTTATGTATTAGCTTGTAATAAGATAAAATTTAGGCCTAATAATAACCTAATTCGACTCTAATATTGACCCGAACCTAATATTTGGAGGAAGCAAGGGAGAAAGGAGAGTTGCTACATAGGGGTCTGTTGCAAAAAAAAATTTGAAAAAAAGGGGTCAAATTGTAATTTTCAAAAACCTAAGGAGTAAAAATATAATTTTGAAAAGTTGAGGATCAAAATATAATTTTGAAAAAATTGAGGAGTCAAAACATATTTTTTTAAAAAAGTTTAGGGGGCAAAATATAATTTTTAAAAAATATAAACCCAACTAGTTTCGAAACTCAACCCTAATGTCGGTTCCAAAACCCAACCCTGAGTCTTGATATTTGTGAAATATTTTATATGTTTTTAATATGGTATCTAGCACATAGGTTTTTTTTCCGTATTAGATATCACATTTCGTATTGTATTAATTTTGAACTTTATATTAAATTATATAATGTATAAATGTCACCCAACATTATATTATTATTAAACAATACAATACGAAGTCTTTATACGGTGTACCAAATATTTTGTAAAGGAATATTATAACATGGGTGAGCGTGAGCGAAATAGGAAGGAAGCAGATGATCTTTTTGTTATTGTACTTGGTATAGATTAAAATTGAGGTATTTTGAAAGATTTGGAATCAATCACTCAATGAATTCCCTCCTTTTGTTATCTTCTACCAAACTATGAGTACAGAAATCTTTTCATTTCTTCACCGCTCTCCTTCCACTTTTCTTTTTTACCAAACAAGCTCCTAATTTTAACATATAAGCGTTTGAATTTTTTAGTGTTGTCGAGTTCCAACAAATTGATGAAGAATGTTAAGTTTAGGACAAAATTCATTGGACACATCTTATGATATGCTTTATTGTCATCCGAAATTAGAGAATCTATACCCTTCAAACAAGTTCATATGACATGTACAGGAATATTTCTTTTTAATTTGTAATAATCATCACCAATTTGGAGCACTGTGTAGTACTTTGTTAAACTTTGAGATTAATTAATCTGCTAAAATTAATTAAGGAAATCTGCGAAAAGTTACAGGGGACAAAAACACCAAACAACCAACTATTTTTTAACTTGCAAGTTGTCAGCCGAATTGTCAATTAACTTCGAAGGTTCTACCAGAATAATCCGACCCATATTGGTACACAAAAAGGGTTCCTCATTATTTTCCCACTTTTTAGCAGGAACCAATTCCTCAAAAATTGTAGAATATCTTATCTAGCAATATCACTACAGGTTTCTTGTTCCTTTTTGTTTTTTTTTCTTGAATTATGCGCAACAAGTTTGTTGTTCGCGCTTTGTTGTTCTGTTTCTCTTGTCCAACTATTCCATAGAATAATTTGCAGCCCAGACTGATGTATTATCATTATGATCACGTGATCAGTGACGGTTCTATAGAAATTGTAATTGAACTTTTTTTTTTTCTTTCGTTTTTGTAGCATTCAAAAAAAAATCATATTGTTCAGAATTTCTGTAGTTGTGATCTTCTCATAACTTCGTGCAAATTAATTAATCGATCGAGAATAAAACTTAAAACCAATATTGGCATGAAAAATAAGAATAATTACTTTGCTATATAAACCAAATTAATTAGAGTTTTTGATCGTTGATTCGAGTTTTTAATTCGAGTTAAGATGAGACTTTATGTAAGAGCTTTTTACTATAATAAAAAAATTAGATGTGATTATTTCTGAGAGTTTTTTTACTATAACAAAATTTAAATTGTAAATTTAAATCGGTAAAATAAACGATACCTTAATTTTTAAGTATAGCGGAATTATCTTTATATTACACGTGCAAGGATAGTTATTATTAGTTATTATATATGTATGTGTGGGCCATATTTCAACTTTCAACGTCACCTAAGACCTAACCTTTTCTAGCAGCAAAATGAAAAACTTGACCAATGCCTATTTGTCATTTTCAGTGAGTTAAAAAAGAAACTTGACCAACGTCTAAGGTAGCTCTACAAGATGGCTTGATAGCGCTTTGGCTGCTGAGACTCCAGCACCGTTCACTGGCTTCTTTGACCTTGTTGGCTGCCTCGTTACCTTTTTTTTCTTTTTACCGTGCTGTTAAACTTTCATTTCCATTTTGTGATAGGTGGTTATATCAAATAACGGCGATGTATTCTCCGTTGCTTAGGAAAAGTGTTTTGTTTTTATGTGTTTGTTTTAAGTTTTTGATCTTGCAGGTAGTTTATTTGCCAATGTATTGTTTCGTTATGTTCCATCCACTTGAGGTGTTTCATGGTCGTGTTATGGGTAACCTTAGGTCTACAGATATCTTAAACCCGATTGATCGGAGTTGTCCATCAACTGTAGATGTGCATTTTGAAGGAGCTATATATGTACTTGTTTTCCGTACTAGCCTCATGTTGCGGGAGCTTAGTGCACATTTTTCTCTCCTCCCATTTTTACGATAAGTGGTGAGACCGGTCAATAGTCAGATTTATGTTATACTTGTACTGCGAGGTCATTTATATAAGCATTAGCGTTTGTATTTTTGTGTTTTGGAATACAACTTACCTTTAAAAAAACTGTTACATTTCTTGAAAAATGCTATTCAAAAGATACAATCTTTACATTTATGTCACCTGATAATATAAACTTAATTTTTTAAATATGTCACTCACTAGAAAATAATCCTAATAGATTTTTTTTTTCTTCTTTTACAAAGATGGACAAACATCTTAAGAGAGTATCTGATAATTTTTTTTTGACATTCTACAACAACATTATTGTAAAATTTAACAAAAATGGTATAAATGTAAACTGTTGGATTTTAGTGGCATAATATATAAATTTCTCGACAAAATAACCCTCTTCAAGAAGGTCCAATTGCCCATTCTTCATCCTCCTGCTAATGTATTCTGAAGAGATATGAATGAATAATGTTATAAAGCATAGATGGTATTTAACATCACTCATAAATAAAAAATGGGTCTTATAATATGATGTCTACATATTATATTGTTTTATTAGTGGTAGTATCAAATATTTTTCAATAAGGCTTTTTTTATGGTCTCTCACCATTTTTATGACAAAAATTTCCCCCATCATAAAAGGTTAAAGGATTAGCGTAACCGGTTAAATGAATAGCGTAATTCTTTTGTATTAAGTCGTAACAGTTACAATTTTAAAAATCAGAAGTTATTTTAAGCATATTACAAATAAAACACTGTCATATACTGCTCTAAACAAATGTTCATACGTGACAGGATGTGCCTATAAAAAAAGAACATGACAGATATAATTCTTCATGACAATATTATTTAGGTTTAAAACGACAATTGGTTACGATAGAATGACTGGTATTAACAGTAAAAACGATAGTCGTTTATTGATGTGTCTTTTAATATTTTTCATATAATTATTCACGACAAGTGCACATGACAATCGTTTATTATTATATATTTAAAAATGACTTTTAATTTTTAAAATAATAATATTATGACTCAATATAAGAGAATTATTTAAACTTTTAACTAACTATGATTGACACATAAACCTATTGCGACCGTATATGTGGACTTGTCCCCCATTTTCGGACTATAGACAACTCCTTTCAATAAAAAAGAAGTCCCGTGATAGCAATAAACAGTTGCGGCAATAATACACCATCATTAAAGGTGCACTTGATACACAGCCAGTTACCAAACAAACAGAGAAACTACAAATTATAGGTCCCAGGCAAAACCTCTCGAAACCTCTCAGGCCACATATAATAATATCACTAAAAACATGAGAAGTTTTTAAGAGTTAGAACGGCACATCTAAAAGAATTCTAAAATAATACAAAGTCGAGGTCGAGCAAAGCTCAACCACGCGGGAATATTATGTGCAATAAGAAAAAATTATTAAATTAAGGATTGTACATATATATTATATTCAGACACCACCGTGACGACGGTATTTCCTATAAATATTAGTAAACTGATTCAATCAGCACTAGTAGTACTAATTTAAAAGCCATGGGCCTATATCAAACTCGTAAAATTATATAATGTTTTACAATTTTTCGCAATTTTTAGTCAAAAAATGCAACTAAATATGCGGGTAACCTGATAGTTAACTGATAGTCACCATCCAGATTACTAAAACTGAAAACCGACCGGAAACCGACTGAAACTGACCGAAAATTGAAAATTCGGTTAACCGAACTAAATTGTAATTTTACGATTCGGTTTTAATTATCGATTTCTAAAAACCGACATAGTCAGTTCAGCCACCGAACTAACCAAAACCGACGGTTTTTAACCGCCGAACACCCTTACTTGGAAGTATCCATAATCCCCTTTTTCCTTTTTTTTTTTCTAATTAAATTTTAGAGTGGTTAATTTTCATTAGTGGTGTTGGATGGTAACTAGAAATCACCTAATTAAGAACTTTCTTAAAACTCATCAACTTTCAAAAAGTGGCTCAATTATTTCTCAAATTTATATTTTGGGTCATCTTATTTTTAAAAAAATAATATTTTCAGCACCAAACTTTAACAAAATAGTAGGATTGGCCCTGGAATTTTTTTTTTATGAAAATTCTCTTATTGATTAATTTTAACGCTTTGATCAAGATTACGACTTTAAAAATTCTATTCAGAATTTAATTTTATGAGTTTTACTCCAAATATTAACTATCATGAAAATATATACGCACGAACGACATGTTTAATGGATCGCATGTGAATCAAGGTGATTAAATCTCTAGAGTTATCATGAAAATCACATGCCATACTAAAACCATTGAATTGTCAAAATCTAATAAAAAAAAATTAACAAGTGAGGGTAGAAAGCCTTACATAATATATATATATATATATAATTTTATATCCTATTATATCGTTATAAACCCCCACTAAAATTAATCTTATAATCCCTATTTCTAAAAGTCTAATACATATTATACATTTTGATTAAACTTTTTAAGTAGTTATTAACCCATTGGTAAAAATTTGTGACTTCGTCATTAAGGCCAACCATCTTTTTATATGGGTCGGGCCGAGCCTGTCCATAAAAGAAAGCAGACCGGGCCTACGATTTCATGCTTCCACACGAGTGACTTCTAGTGATTCGAGCAGAAGTTGTTTCACGTAGTAGAGCTGATCTGTTGCTCCGGCGCAAAGGGTCTGGGCACTAGTGCTCTAGTTCAGGCTATGCGATACCTTCATCTAAATTCTCATTTGAGGTTCATCTTTATTGCCCCATGATGATGTTCAAAGAAAGGACTTTTTGGTATTTTGTGCCTTGTCTTTTAAAAGTATCAAAAGAAAATATTTCTTATAGTTTTTAGTGTTGCACTTTTTTTTTTTTTTTTTTTTTTTTTTTTTTTTTTTCAATTTTATGTCAAATTCCAATCTTTTTATTGGTTAAAATTGGGTTTGGCTAATAAAAAGATGCCGCAAATCCTGAAAGGAAAGAAAAAGGACTTCGAAAACTAAAAAAAGAAGGTAAAGGTAAAGGAAAAGGAAAAAATTTAAAAGAATTCTAAATTACAAAACACAAAATCAAAATAGAAAATCGGGCTCTAGTTCGATGCCCTTAAAATATTTGGTGCAAAAATATAAAAAGCCTTTCATTTTTGGCGTTGTAAAATCTATCAAATGTTAAATGCTCAAGTTGTGATAACTATTATCTTCTTAATCAAGAATTGTGCTTCGTCGTGTTAGCCTAACGTGGAAAGGGTAATGTGGTGTTTAAGCCGTGCTCATATTCGTACAAGTCCTTTGTGCTCAAAGAGAAACAGTAGAAAATAGATCAATATGAAAAACTTAAGAAAGTATATAGGTCAATTTTTAGTTATAAAAATTAATAAGTCATAACTTGTCAAGTTATGATTTATAACCAGATAAGTTATGGACAAACTTGTCAAGTTATGGTTCATAACCAGACAAGTTATGGACGAAAATAATAACTTGACCTATTTATTAACTTATGTAAACTATTGGCTTATTAATTTTAATTCATCTCAAATTTTAACCTATTTTCTTCTTTCTCCCGTGTTGAAAACATGAGCCCAACAAGGTCTACCATCTTGTATTATGCTTAGCCCGGCCCAAAATAATCTTTTGTTGTTTTTTGTGCTTCAAAAATTTAAGAGATTAAAGTTTCTAATACTAGGCTAATTTCTTCAGCAAGAAAATATAAGGGAATCTTTATGGTGAATAAGGTTATTTTATTCCACCCATAAAAACGGTTATTTTTAACAATTGAGTTGAATTAGTTTTTTAATGATCAGATTTATGGATGTCCATCTTAAGTATTTACAACGTGTAAAATAGAATTGTTTCTACTGTAACTGTTAAAAAATTAATCCAATAATTAGACATAGTTCCCACCGGTGGAGTAAAAAAGCCTTCTCCATTGTAAATGCACCCAATATATACATATAGAATTTTTCTTCGGTTCCTCTGGAGGAACCGTCCCTCTAACGTAACGTATAAAAATATAAAATATAACATGATACTTATTCAACATAATATCGACATTAAAAATGAGAGATATCAATATATTTAATTATTTTTTACTATTATTATACCTTTCTTACATCCTTAATTATTATGTTAAATAATCAAATTAAAATATAAAATAGTATGAGCTAGTCAAAATTCTTGGTGATACATTTTTTTTAATATTCGTATTACATCAAATAACTGTCATATTATTTTTTAAAAATATATATATATATATATATCTGTATAATGTAAAATAATAATAATGTATGTTTCCATTTATATATGTTACATCAGAATAACGGTCATTCTAAAAGAACCGTTTTAAAATTTTATAAAAATTTTTTGAGGAGAAAACCCCGATCACGTTGGGCCCGATCACGTTGGGCCGGGGGGGTGGAGAAAACCCCGATCACGTACTACATAGTGTAG
This sequence comes from Morus alba, assembly GCA_012066045.3. Taxonomy (NCBI): domain Eukaryota; kingdom Viridiplantae; phylum Streptophyta; class Magnoliopsida; order Rosales; family Moraceae; genus Morus; species Morus alba. The sequence goes on along the minus strand of CP050226.2, from coordinate 17,907,412 downwards.
GGACCACATATTGCTAATTTTGCCATGCTCAATATAGCTTGGGCCCAGAAAAAGAAATAATAGGAGTAGATTGTTTTGCGGGAAATAGTAAAAATTAAGTGAATATAAAAAGTTTAAGAAAGTGTATAGGTTAATTTTTAGTTCTAGAAATTAATATGTCATAACTTATTAAGTTATGGTTCATAATCAGATAAGTTATGGATAAATTTATCAAGTTATAGTTCATAACTAGACAAGTTATGGACAATTATAAATAATAACTTGTCAAGTTATGGTTCATAACCAGATAAATTATGGACGAAAATAATAATTTAGCCTATTTATTAACTTATGTAAACTATTGACCCATTAATTTTAATTGATCTCAAATTTTGGCCTATTTTTCTCTTTCTCTCTTGTTTTGCCTAGTGAAAAGAGGATAAAATACGTTTTAGAATGTATGAGTTTTGAATTTTTATCACTTAAATTTAATTAATGTTCTTTACTTAAAGAATTATATCAGTCAAAAAAGTATTAATTAATAATAAATAGTAAAATTTTTAAAATAATGCATTTAAAGAGTGAATTCATTAATTTTCTTTTTTATTTATTAGGAAAGGGTGTGAATACAAAAAAAAAAAAAAAATAGCATATTTTGGAACGATTTTTAAATATATAGTATATTTTTCAAACGATTACGATAAGAATCATACTTACACACCAAACATACGGGTTTACATACAATATTTATGAGCAAAAATATAATATTTACACCGAATATTTACCACTAATATTTACGCAGGGTCAATAACCGATAATAGTCTGTATACTTCAATCGTTTCAAAAATTTGTTATTTATTAAAAATATGTTATTTATTACAATCACTGAAAAACATACACATATATGGATATATATTTGTCATTTTATTGTCTATCAAAACGAATTTTAATTATCTACATATCTATACTTTTTTTGTCGTCTTATTCCTTCAAGTGGGTCCCCCCATTTCGTTGCTCCAGCCATTTTTCTATTTTTCTTTTTTAATTTTTTTAACTTTTTTTAATTCATACTTCTCTTTTCTTCTTCTTTTTTTTCTCATTTATCTTTTTTATTGCATCTTTTAATTTTTAATTTTTATATATATTTAAATATATCTCATTTAAATATTTTTTATAATTATTTAAAATTTATTTTTTTTTCTTATAATTTTATTAAATTAATTAATTTTTAAATGTATCTTTATATAAATATATTTTACTTATGATCTTTATAAATTTTAACATCAGTTCCAAAACATTTCGTCAAGTTTTTTTTTTTTTTTTTTTTTTTTTCTTTTTTCTGTTTTTCCACTTTTGTCTTATAATTTATTTCTTTTCTATTTCAACCTCAAAATAGTTTTGTCGGTGCCACTTGCTAGCTAGCGTTGGAATCATTCACCTAATTCCAATAAGTGAATATTACAGTCCTTATCCTGATCCTTTATTTAACAAAAACAAAAGCAATTATAACATCAACATCCTCATGGGCCCCAAGCAATCTCCTCCATTTCTTTATTTCCTTTCTCGTTTGTCCTGTTTATTCTATATTGTGCCCACTTCTTGCAAGATCTTGGTCTCTGAAATGGCTTAATAAGTTAGAGGCTAGAGAGTTATAAAATTACAACCTGTAACGGATAGAATATATATATATATATATGTGTATATATATATATATATATATATATATATGCAGAGACAGATCAAAGTGTATATATGTGTATATATATATATATATATATATATATATATATACAAGCAGCCAGACAGATATGTATATATATATACAAGCAGCCAAGCGATATTCCGCTTTAGCGTATATGTATATATATATATATGGATCAAATGTATATATATATATATATACAACCAAGTCCTTTTTGATCTGTCTCTGCAGGATTATATAAATATATATATATATATATATATATACTAGTTTTTTGGCCCGCGCGTTTTGCTACAGAAAAGATTGTTATATTATAGAAAAATCATGAATTTTTACATTACAGTATTAATTTGTATGTACATACATTTACATATATATATTTATTTAAACGCCTACTAAAATAATTTATACACATATATACATATGTATATATATTTGTTTAAAGGTCTATTAAAAAGGATTGTACATTTTATTATATTTTTTTACTTTTCTTTTTTTGATGGTCCTTTGAAGCTATAACTACAGAATAAAATTTTTTGAAAATATTAGTATTATTATTAAGAAAATTTTTTAAAGGATGAAATAGAAGATTCTAAGCAAAAACATATGAAACAAAAAATGGAAGAGCACAGGAAAAGAAAAAGAACCCTAAATTTGAAACGTCTAAATTTTTGGACCAAAAACAATCAAGACAAAAACTCCAAAAAAAAAAAAAAAAAAAAAAAAAAAAAAAAAAAAACAACAACAACAACAGCAACAACAACAACAAAGGATTGAAGAAGCCAAGATAAAGCAAAGCAAAGAAGGAAAAATGACAGAGACCAAAAAGGAAAGGAGACAAATTAAAAACAACCCAGAAAAAAGACACCGGGTTTAAAAAAAGGAGAAAAAAGGGGCAAAAAGAAAACGGGACTGGAAATAACATGACACATTAGGCATTAAAAAATTTAGCCATCAGCAAGGAGGGACAAATTCGGAAATTCACTATTCAGGACACATCGGGCATTAAAAAATTTAATCATCAGCAAAGAGGGGCAAATCTGGGAATTTACTATTCATTTACTATACAATAAATAGTGAATCTTACCTTTCCTTTAGTATATATAATAATATGGATCAAACAATTTTAACAACTAAGTCCTTTTTCAAGCCAGGCCATGAAATCATGTGAAAAAGAAAAACCCTTCCAAATATTATCTAGAGTTTATATATATACACACACATATATATACATATGTATATATATTTATTTATTGAGATCATTCTCAATAATGGCAGCAGCCATAGTCTATAATGGTAATTCGACCTCTAATTAACACTAGTACTACAAGTCTACAAGACTGTATACTGTAGAGTTCAAATCACATAATCCCAAATTAAAAAAAAAAAAAAAGGCAAATTTGAACCATTTTTTAAAATATTTTTCACGTTTTTAAGAATAAAAATAAAATTAATTTATAAACCATGTTTGGAGTAACTTTTATTAAAAAAAATAAAACTGAAAACACGTTTTTATTTCCCCTAAAAACTTGAGCTTTTTGAAAATGATTTTTAGTCGTTTTTCTTTTCACGTTTTTATTTTCTTCTCTTTTTTTTTTTTTTTTCTAAACTCTCATCTCTCCTCTCTCACAAGAAAAAAAAAAAAAAAAAAAAAAATCCCTCTTCTACTGGAGCTCATATATGGGTTTAGTTATATATTATATTAATTATTAGTATATTAATTGGGAAGTTTATTAATTATTTACTATATTATTTAAAATATTATAAGATATTTTTAAAAATGTATAATCAAACATGGTTTTAGTTTTTTTTTATTGAGAATAATTTTTAATAAAATTACCATATGGATTTTTAAAATCAATTTATGCACAAATCTTAAAATATTCTCATTTCTATTTTCATATCTAAAATAAAATTATTTTAGAATATATTCTAAACGCATCTTAAAAAAACCTTAAACCTTTTTATTTTTTAAATTGAGATCACTGATTGTACCATCTCACTCTCTAATGAGAAAAATCTATGCTTTGAAAAACTAATTATGTCATAACATCCCCGTTAAACAAACTTAATTATAATTATTTTTTCTTTTCATCCCTTAATTTTCTTTATTTTCTCATTATCATCTTTCTAAATTCTTTATAATATTATTAGGATAATTTAAATTAGACAATGCTGACAAAAAAAACCGTCTAACTGGAAGGGTTTAATATTTCCACTATCGATCCGTATTGAGCTGCTGGGGTTGAGAGTGACACATCAACCGCGGCAATTAAAATTCAAAACTTACGTTTGTTGTTGTTTTTGCATATATTATATGCTGCAGTCTCGTGGAAATTGTTTTTGTTAGAAAAAGACTGCACGATTAGTATAGAGACAAAAATGTACGTACGTAATTCTTTTTAATAGAGAAAAAAAAAAGTCTGAAGAGAGGCGACCAATACAATATTAATTAGCACGAGACATTAACCGACCAATGTGATTGTTATTAAATTAACTCCCCAATACTAATAGCATTGTTCCTCAAGGGTTTATTATTGGGCCTTATTTCTTGATAAAAAGCGCGTCGCTCTAGTCCCGTTGATTATGCTCTGTGATTTTGATTACATTAAATCAAGTATTAGACCAATAAAGATAACTTAGTAGACGTTTGATTTATAAATTTAAAATTATAATTTAAAATAATTTTCAATTTATGTATATTTTTTTAAAAAAAATATTATAATAGATCACAAATTATTATTTAAATTATAATACAAATCTATTAACTAAATACACACTTAAATATTTAAGACCCTTCAACCAGAACTACCTAACATAGTTGGCTCATTACAGCTAGCAAAGTGACCCGTGGTACTACTTAGGTTGGTTATAACTACATATAATACTGTGGTTTATCAACAACGTTATTACCAACCGCGTTGACCACCCACGTGAAAACAAAATGCCAAAGTCAATTACGAAACATGGTGATCAAACAAAATGCATCATGCAGCTTGGGATTTTTGTCTCATTGAATTTTCTACGCTAGAATTAACTAGATTATAGTCACAAGTATTGAATATGGGATATGTACGACATTAATTAACTATAAAGCGTATGAAATAATTAATGGCCGGTGGATACATGTTTAAAATATGTTAATTAATTAACTAAAATTTCCTAATGTGGATCAACTACGTAACATTAGTTTATAGATTCAGAACCATGATTCGTAATTCTGATTTTTAAAACTCAGGTTCCGTTCATTTCACCGATTCGAGTTTAGAATTCGAGTTTTGCTACAATAAAAACCTCTGAGAAACAATCACATTTAATTTTTTTGCTATAGTAAAAAGTTCTTATATAAAGTCACATCTCAACTCGAATTAAAAACTCGAATCAATAAACTAAATGGGCCCTCAAGTTTTTTGTGAGAGAAAAAAACTATAAAAAACTAAAAATTATAATTTAAAATTAAAGACGAATCTTTAAAATAAATATCCCACTAATGTCCATTGTGCAGTAGTCAAACAATTTAAACAGGACAAACTAGCTAACCTACTATGTTAATTATAAGTTCAAATCATGTGATTTGAACCATTTTCGATTTAACTGAATCACTATGATTTAAATAATTCCAACCAAACATCCCCTTAATTAAGAAATAACATGTACAATTGGATAGGTCTAATCCGCAGGTAGTACTTACTTTTGTTTGCCAAAATGGTGTATGCGGATTGTGCACCACCATTTCCAGCCCACATCGGCGGCCACTACTTATGGAGACGCCATAGACACGTTAGAACTCAGAAAACTATACGCCTGTTAATTCAACGTTGCACTTTCTGGTCCACTAATCTATACATGTGGGCCCAAAGGCATGACATGATTTTTACACATCCTTTTCTAAAGGTCAAAACTATTGAAAAGTAAAGCACAAAAGGAAAGCGCATAGGTAAAACCAAAGATGACTTGGAAAGCCAACGTATGAGTACTACTTCATATGTGGTCAAGGAATTTCAACCACGTGATTAACTAGCTTCTTTTCCACTAAAGAGAAGGTTCTCGGAGCTTGATCATCGACCATGATCGGTGGTGAGGTGTGGAGTAATGCTAGTGATACTAACCAATTAAAGTCGAGTAGTCATTTTCTATTAGTACGTATAATATCTTATTATTAATTTTATATCTTATCATTGATTAATGTCAATCGACTATGATCAGTGATGAGGTATGAAGCAGTATTAGTGATACTAATTACTTATCAAAGTCGAGTAGTCATTTCATATTTGTTAATAGATGTAATATCTTATTATTATACTAATGTGATAACTTTTTAAACATCTAATGTTACTAAGAAAAGAATAATAACTCACATTATATATGAGGTTAATTTTATCTGTGCCTCTAAATTTTAAAATTATTCTCAAATTTTCTTTATAATTTTAAAAACTCTCAATTTATCGTTTAAAATTTGAATTAGTTCAACTTCTTTGGTTAGAATTTATGTTAAACAATAAAAAGGGGAGTTAAGTTTAGTCATAGAATCTTTTTTCGTTTGTTTTTAACAAAGAAAGATTACATGACTGTATCACTCTTTTTTTTAATTTGTGTTAAATATATTTTTTAATAAAAGGATTAAATATGACTAAAATAAAATTTATGAGATTAAGTGGCCGTTTTTAAAATTTAATGGGAAAAGTAAAAATGACCCTAATATTAGAGAGAGGCTGATGAGAATTAAGCAAAATATTTTCAGGACTAGTCGTGCCTTAAAACATATACACTTTAAGCACCTACAACATTTATCTACAATGAAATTATAATTTATTTTATTTTTTTTTTACCTTACTTTATTCATTCACTCCGTTATTTTCATTTGTTTGAAATTAATTATATAAGCAAACATATATAAAGATCTTGTTTGTTTAAGAGAAAGGAAGGAAAAAAAGGATAAAAATCGTTTTGATAATTTATGTTATTACAAAACATCTCTTTAGTACCTTGTATTTTTATTAATATTAAAATAATACTTTTATCTTTAAAACAACTTTCTTTCGGTACTCATACTCTAATTTTTAAGACATAAAATATCTACTCTACTATTTTTTTTTTTTTTTTTTACTAATTAACAACTAAATAATAATTTTAAAAAATTCTGATAATACTATAAAACATTTCAAAATTAAAAACTTAAAATAAGTTAAATGTTTTAAAAATATATTTTTAAAGTTATTAATTTTTATTTAATTAATAAAAATGGTAGTTTTGACACGTTTGTAACTCGTTCCAAAATGATTTTATTTATTATATGAAAAATGAAAATGAAAACGTTTTCAATCTCAGACAACAATCATTTTTGAAAATGCGTTTGGTAGTTTTATCAAGAGATTATTTTCAGTGTAAAAAATCCATTAATATTTCTCTTTTTCTCTCTCTGCTTAAGAGAGGAAAAAACGAAAACAAAAAATGAAAAATAACTAAAAGTCATTTTTCATATCTCTCTCATTTTACACTAAACTAAAAAATCATTTTTATTTTTATTTTTTGTCTTTATTACACCAAACACCGTTTTAAAAACATTTTTATTTTTTTCTCAAAAAAATATTAAAAATAAAAACATGATCAATTTAAACACGATCTATATATTTTAAAAATAGGTTTTAAAGTACTAAAACAACAAAAATACCGTTTTAATTTTATTAAAAATACATGACATTAATAATATATTATTTTATAATAGAAGGCACCAAAATATTTTTATTCAAGAAATAAATAAATAAAGCTCGGCCCTCCGCGCTTCTGCCAGGTTTTTCCAACATATGTATCATATGTTCGGCTAGATAAGGTGGACACGTGTGGCTTCTAAGAAGACGATGATCTGTTCAGGCAGAACACAATTTCAACGACTGCATTAAAATGTTGGTTGAAGATTTTATGAAAAGCTTCCCAACATTGACGACATTGTGTAGACCAACATTTTGCTATAATTCCATTAATGTCTGGTATTTTGGTCTTTTAATGCATTGTAATCATGTAATGTATGGGTCAAGGGACAGTTTATTAATATCCACACATCATATAAATTATAAATAACGTAAACATGCATGTATTCCAGTATAATATATATATATAAAATAATGTATTAATATTTCCTTTTAAGGGCAAAGGCTATGATGAGGAATGCTGCTTCAATTTCCTCATTTAAACATAGTATAAATTATAAATACTTATAATATGAGTGTGGTTTTAATAGTTACTTTATTACATATGTATTAATAGATATATTATTTTAGCGATATTGATACAATAGTTATAATAAATTATATAATTAATTAAAAAAATTAATAACAATTAATATTAAATTTCTATATTTAATAGGTGAACATATATATATATATATATATAATCATGTACAATTGTTTTGTAAAAAATTAAAAGTACTATTTTATTTAAATAACTGAAAACTGTGTAACATATATATATATATATATGCATGTATTCATATGTAAATAAATCATGTACAAGTTGTTTTGGTAACAAAATTAAAAGTACTATTTTTATTTAAATATAATATATTTACAATATCACGTATATATATATATATATATATATATATATATATATATATATATATATATATATAGTGCCCATCCACACGAAACACACGTTTCGCCATGGAAGAGGAAAACGTTTATATGAATATCTAAAGTTGACAAATTTCACTACTGAAATTCAATCTTCCACGGCCGACAAACCATCAAAATGTCACTGAATTTTTCCTCCACAAGCGTACCATTATTTTCCTACAGCAATTATTCGAATGATTTTTTGTTGTCTGAAAGAATAAATTGAAAATAAAAGGAAATGAAACGTATGTTCAAATGCTGTCTACATCATGAGAAGAAGTAGAAAATAAGGCTTTACGTAAATCTCATGAAGTATAACAACTAATTTTACTAAAGTATTATTATTATTTTTACCTTGTAAGAAACGACAATGCACATGGGAGATGGGAATGCAAGGAGAGCAAAAAAAAAAAAAAAAAAAAAAAAAAAGGTCGTGAGTAACGTGAGGTAATTTTTACGTAAAGGTTTTAGATTAGGTAGGCAGAGAATTTAAGTATACTAATTATCATTCATGATTAAACAATATATAATGTATTCGGACAATATATATAGTACTATATATTTTAATAACATACGTCTTTGTTGTTTCCAATAATCTTATCCTTTGGACATTCAACTCAAATATATAATCGCTGTACTGCTGTGCCTATATATATGTGTATGTATATATATTCAATCAATTCTTAACATATAAACACATGTATAAATAAAAGAAAGACTTGATATAATTAATTAGCTTGCTAGTAAAATATATATTAAAAATCCTTTAAGAAGATCACTGAGTCGAATCTTTGGGTTATAGTGGCATTAAGGTAATGAGATATAATATATATATATAGAAGAGGGGTGATGGTTTTTAAAAATTTTGCACTTGATTACTCGATAGTTTAGGTTTTTTATTTTATTTTATTTTTTATTAAGCTAATTGCTTGGGGTATAAAATTTTTTATTTGTTTTTAATATTGTATTTGAATTGTTTCTTACTAAATATTTTTCCTCTAACTTACCATTGAAAAATATTTTTCTCAAATACATCCCATACATCAATATTTTTGCAGTCTTTTAAAATTTATTATCTTCTCAAATACAACCATAAGAAATACTTTTTTATTTTTCAATTTTTTAAATGCTTTTTACGACCATTCTTTCTAATTTTAAAAAATAAAAATTGTATTTAATTGCAATTTATTGATCCTTATTTTACATCTTTATGCTTCGCCGTAAAAGTGCTGAACATTTTCAGTTTGGACGCAATTTATAAAGAATTATTTAACATGTTTTAATCATAAAACCTTCTACACTAGTTAAATATAACTAGCACGGTGCGACAACTATTTCATTTTGTGTATTATTTTATTCTTTTAATTATAATAAATGTAAAAATTCTTTTATTAACTCAGTAAAATTATTTATATTTTAAATTTAATAAATATTAAAATAACTTATATTTAATTAAAATAGAAAGTATTGTTGTAGTGACTCACTAAAAAAAATATTAGCTAAAATAATTTTATAGCCATTTTAATTAGAATTTAGTTAAAATTTAGAGATTTTTTTTTAGAGATACCCTAATATATTAGTTGGTTTTTTTTTAGAAAAATATATAGTTATTACGTATATGACTTGTGTTGTTTAAAATAATAATGATAATAATAATAATTATTATTATTATTATTGTTATTATTTTTGCTATAAACTGCTACTGACGTTGTAGCGATATGGAAAAACTGGTCACATGGGGCGCGTGTTACTAGGACACGCACTCATGCATGGTTGGTACGATGGAAAACACGGAAGAAGTAGGTGGAGTGATTATTTGATAGAAAATGGGATGGATAAAAATTAACAGTTAATTTTTATCCCTTTACATTAGGTGAAAAACTTAAATTTGCTCATTGATGATTAAAATAATTTTTTTCTCATTTTTAAATCTAAATTAATATTAAGTAATTGACAAAATAATCATTTAGCATATTTTATTTTTTTCTCTTATTATATTAAACAATAGAAAATCAATTTTTTTTCCTTCACATTTTCTTCCTTTCACGTGTTTTCTTTTTATTTTCTTTTCTTTCGCTCCTACGGAGTATAAATTAGAAGATTATTTTCATAATTACCACCCGAATTATGTACCTTATTTTAAAGTGTCTTCTAATTTTTTAACACAGTTCAAAATACCTCATGATATATTGAAATCGAATCAAAATACCCTTTCTGTCAACTTCCGTCTATTATTTTGACGGAATAGCTGACGTGTCATCTCATTAGCTATTAACTAAATATATTAAGACTTTAATTAATTCTCTAAGTAAAAGGAATATAAAAAAAAAAAATGTTAAGAAAACACCCCATTTAATGTCAACCACGAATTTAAATTTTCATTCTTTAAAAACAATATGAGCCCTTAATCTAAAAATTTATTTGAAAAGAAAAATCATGAAACACCATTCCCTACCGCCTCATCATACCCTCAATCCCTACTAGTCGCCCATCCTATCCTCATTGTCGTCGCACTTCGACCTCAGTACAAGCACGTTGGAAGACCACTGCGAGGATCAGAGTCTATCTGCCATTTACGCACACTTGGATCCTCCCACGAGCCATCTGTCATTGCAATAGTCCCTCCCCCAACTTTTTCTTCATTATTGGGAGCAACCAAGGCCTTGTTCCCAAGCCTCTCCGACAGACATTCCAACGTCGAGCTGAACAACACGATTTCGTCCTCCCCTTCTTTTTTGAGCAATTTCCAAGCCTAATTTGTCGGCCCTCCTCCCTTCGAGGAGATTCGCCACTTATTGGGCTTATCAAAAGAGGTAGAAGGTCGAGTAGTCATACGTTTCGGTGGAGAATGAAGGTTGTGCTAAGGGAGGGCATGGGCGGCAGTAAAGGGGGCTGCTATTCCTAGAGTTTTCTTCATCTTAAGTCTTACCAAAATCAAGGACTAAGATTGGATTTGTTTAGATAAAGGATTGAAATTAAATTAGGGTTTCTTTTTTTTGAAATAATTAAATTTATTTTTATAGATTTAATTAGAATAAGAATTAATTTTTATAGATTTAATTAGAAACAGAATTTTAATGCATTTTAGTAATTTTTAATGGTATGCCACATCAATTATTTTATTAAAATAATAGACAGAAATTGACGAAGGGGGAATTTTAATTTGTTTTCAATATATCAGTGATATTTTGAATTATTTTGAAAAATTAAAGGGTTTTTTGAAATAAGATATATAATTCGGTAGGTCATTATGAAAATAAACCTGAATTAGAACCTTCAAGAAAAAAAAAAAAAAACAAAAACTATGGCACTCTTTGCGTTTTATCATTTTAACACGCGCGCCGGCGCGTTAAATGATGCAGAGTTTTCTTGTTTTCTTGTTTTTTTTTTTTTTTTTTTTTTTTTTTTTTTTTTTATAATGTACAACAGTACAAGTAGCGCTTTCATTTTCAAGCAGTGGCAGTGGTCTTGGTATTCCCTGCAAAAAAAATAATAATTAAAGCAATAGTATAGTTGTCAGCACAACCTTTTGGAACCACATAAACTTTTTAAAAATAATTAGAGTGTATTTATTTACCTAATTTAATTTACAATTTAAATTATATTACTATAATATTTTTTTATATAAATTTAAATTTAATTTTTTTATTATAATATATTTTTTTTATCTACACAATTTAAATTATAATTTAGATTGTGTAAATGAATACATAAGAGATTATTCAAGATAAATATATGATATTTTCTTTTTATGATTTTTTTCCATAAAAATATATATTAATGACACTCAATCTTCAATCCCTTGGTCACTTTAAAAATTTCAAAGTCTACTAATTAAACAACAAAAGACATGGTTTTTATTATAAAAAATGGACTAAATTTTACGCATGTTACCGCACAATATATTGGCTGGATAGTTTTTACAAAATTTTCAATTTAATTAATGCACATGGGAATGTTTTAACAAGTTAATTAGAGTTTCTCCATTCAAATATCTGGCACACATAAAATTTTGTTTCTTTTCCATGGTTTAGAAAGGGACTGCTGCGTCATGCATTATTGCTACTCTTTTTTTTTTTTTTTTTTTTTTCATTCATTCATTCTTTTTTTAAAGAGTTTTTCTAGTTTGGTTAGAAAAATAAACTTCGATAATTCTCTACTTTTTAACTATTAAATTTATAATAAATTATTTGTCATATAAATTTTTTTAATCTGATATAATTTTAATTAAATTTTACGGTTAAAAATTGATACTATTAATAAGGAGACAGACTAAAAAAATTTTCTTCTTTTTTATTTCTATTTATTTTTATTTTTATTGCAAAAGGTATTGATAACCAAGAAGCTCAACCAGTGTATTTATGCTTTACATCATAATCCTAATAAAAAATAATTATTCTTGCCTTCCATGCCAGTCATGGTTCAGATTGATTTCGTTCGAGACCATTCTTCACAAAACTCTTTGGAAAATTTTATGCCACGCTTATAGAAATTATTTGACAAGAATAAGAAGGGAGTTTCTCTTATAGATTCAGAAAAATAAAATTACCGGTAGTTTTAAATTTTTTTAGTCTTTTTTATTAATTAAATTTATATTAAAAATTGTATTTTATATATATTTTTTCAATCTCATTTAATTTAATCAGATTTAATAGTCAGAACTGGTCCTACTGGTAGAACGGCCTACCGAAAACAGTCCCAAATAAAAAAGGAAAGTGAATGAACTATCGGTAATTTTCTATTTTTAACCGTTATATTTGTATCAGAAATTATCTATTCTGCATATTTTTTTAATCTGATGTACTTTTGATCAGATCCAATAATAAAAAATTAATTCTACCGGTAAAAAAACTCTACCAGATAAAGTGTCGAAAAGAAAATAAGAAGATAAAAAAAAAGAGAGTTTCTCTAGTAGGACCTAAACAAATAAAATACTGATAATTATTTACCTTTTAGCCGTCAGATTCATATCGAACATTATCTATTCTGCGTATTTTTTAATTTAATATTATTTTAATGAGATTCAATAATTAAAAATTAAAACTACCGTTAAATAGACCTACCAGAAAAAATCCTTAAAAATGTACTCTATTAATATTGTTTGACGTGGTCCGATGGTTTATGATTGTACGCTTACCGATGAAGGTCTTTTTCATAATTTGCCATAAACATTTCAGAAATCGAAGTATACTTAAAACAAAAAATGACATTGTATGGAAGCCCATTCATTAAATGTCACCTACCAACTCTACACATTAATAATAATAATAGTAAGAGCCAAGAGGCAGCTGTACTATTTTCTAATGGTCTTTTACAGTTTACTTGCACCGGCCATTGAGGCACATTCCTCGCATATGTTAAAATTGCCTTCCCATGAATTCAAAAGGTTGAATTTCTTCTTTTAGTCCCAACTACAAAGTCTAAAGTATTATAGTTTGGTCTCTAGACCACGATATCATCAAATTCAAACAAACATAATTCACATTTTTTCTCTTTTTGTTATTTATTTATTTATTTTTTTTTTACTCCAATCTTCTGAGCTAACAATGAATTCACATTCCTTCATACTAGCAGAAGTCCAAATCAAGAAATTTTTCTAGGACCATTTTGAGCAAATTAAAATACCTATCAACTGTTATAATTCTTATGGCATGTTTACTTATCAGAATTGAAGAATAAGAGTGAAAAATGAGAATTAATCTCATGTTTACTTACTTTTTTTTTTAATTTTGGAATGGGAGTGAGATTAGTGGACTCCACTTAAATTTAGGATTGAGGAATGAGATTGGCACTCTCATGTTCCTCCTTGAGATTGTGACTCTCATTCCTAATATTAATATGAATTTACTATTATACCCTTATTTTACTTATAAGTACACAATTAAAAATACAATTCAAAAAATAATAAATGCAACATGTATTTATTATTTTATTTGCATAATATTATAATATTAGTATAATTATTGTTAACTTTAATATAATAAATATGTACTTTATTTTTTTAATAAATTAATAATATATTTTATTTTTTAACACTATTTTTTATTTTATTTAATTTTATTTAAAATTTATTTTTATATTTTAAATAGTTGTACAATTTATATTTATTATTTTAATATCCAATTATTACACTAAATATTTTAATTATGATTAATTTTAATATAATAAGTACACAATATATTTTTTAAATTGAAAATATCAAATTGATTTAAAGAGTATATTAGTACTTTTACACTTTTTCATTCCGATTCTGGGTGTAACTAAACGTACGAATGAGATTTAGAATGACTCTACTTTCAAATCCTATCACTAAGTAAACAACTTATTCTAACTCTGATTCCTCACTTCGAATCTTTTCCACTCCGAATCCTGCCCACTTCGATTCATGCTCATTCCGATTACGCGTAAGTAAACGTACCATTAGATCTAAACTGTCATATTTTTATCAAATTCTATTAAATTTAGAATGATTTCGATGTGATCTCGATATTGATCTCCATTCCCATTATGCTCTTGCCATATAGTTTGTCATTTACACGAAGAAAGAATGTGAAAAGATTTTACTATATTATACAAGTGAGTAAACCAACTAGCACCTTCTTGGCTGTTTCCCTATCCAAAATTCACATAATCTGAGTTTGGTCTTTGAATATGCTGAGAAGCCCTACCACCACGTGAATCACCCTGTCAATTTCCTAGGTCTTTTGTTTGTTTCTCTCTATCTACTTTGAACAAAAGCTTTTTTTTCATTCCTCCAAAGAGACAAAACATGAATTGGACTTCCACAAGCTTTTCTTTAAGAAAACCCTTTTTCCAAAGAAAAAAAAAATTATATAAATACCGTTCCCTATCGCCCTCACCATTTAATCAATCAAGCAACGTCATTATCTCCTGCCAGCGCGTGTTCCGAACGCTCCGACACTCGCGCGTGGGATAACGAATTGTTGATTGTTAAATAAATAAATCGCCCGAAAATTTGACGGGTATTTTCCCGGTTAAATACACCCCCAGAGAACACAAACTTCGAACGACGAGAAGACGTTTGTTTCTCTCTCTAGAATTCTCTTTCCCTCCCTCTCTATCTGTCTCTCTCTCTCTCTCTCTCTCAGTGACTTTCCGAGTTTCGAGCAAACTTCACTGAGTCGTCTCTTTGACTCGGTCTCCAATGGAAGTAGTTCAAGCTCAGCGCCTCTCCACCTTCGACCTCCAGTCAAAGCCTCCATTCCCGTACCCCCTCGGCGATATGAGCATTTCCTCCTCCAACCTCCATTCTCTGGACTCGCGGAGCTCCGAAGTCTCCGAATCGGAATCTCCGGCCTCCGGCGATCGGGAACTCCCCTCCTTCGACGTCGCTGGGAGCTTGACCGGCGATCACGCGCCGGCGAAGGAGACGATCGAGTCGAGCGCCGCCGCGGTGAAGGTGCAAAAGACTTATAGAGGTTATCGCACGCGGCGGAGGTTGGCGGACTCCGCCGTCGTCGCCGAAGAGCTCTGGTAAGTTCGCCGAAATCTCCGATCACGTAGAAACTTTGTCGTATCGTGTTGAGATTCCGTGAAAATTGACCGGAAAATGTGGTGTTTCTATGAAGGTGGCTAGCTCTGGACTTCGCGAGGTTGAATCACAGTACGATTTCGTTCTTCAATTTCTCGAAACCGGAAACCGCGACTTCACGGTGGAATCGTATTAGCTTGAACGCTTCAAGGGTATGATTCTCTCTCTTTTCCTTTATTTTATTATTATTTTTATTTTTCTTTTTGGATTTTAATATCTTTGAACTGTGTAGCTTTAGGGGATAGAATAGAACAAGTTGCGGCTGATTTCGTTGTCGTTTGGTTAATTAATCCGGAAAACGACGGCGTTGCTTTTAATTTTTGAAGCGAGTTGATAATATTTTGAAAATTTTGACTTTTTTGACCAGGTCGGAAAGGGTTTGTCCAAAGACGCCAAAGCACAAAAATTGGCTTTTCAGCATTGGATTGAAGCTGTAGGGACTTTTTATTTTATTTTATTTTATTTAAATAATCTTATTTAATGTTGCTGATTTTTCTTTTTTGTTAAGTTTTAATCATACAGTCCTATTTTGTGGTTTTAAATTTGTATTTACTTTTCAACGTATATGAAATGTAGATTGATCCAAGGCATCGGTACGGTCATAGCTTGCACAAGTACTATGAAGAGTGGTGTAAAGCTGATGCCGGGCAGCCATTTTTTTACTGGTAAGAAATGTAAAGGGCTTTCTCATTTGTATTTATTGAGGTAGAATGACTTGAGTTCATATCTTGATTTGATTTCAAGTGTATTTGAGTATGATTTGAGTTAGGACTCTAATTTGAGTTTGTGATTGGATGTGCACATTTTGAGTTATGATTTGAATTGAGAATTTATTTGAGTTTGTGTTTCGGTGAGTCAAAACTTGAATTTGTATTTAGATAATATTTTAATAAAAACTCAATGGTGAAGAAAAATTTTAATAGGGTATATGGGTGGGATTTTATTCGTCTCTTTATTGTGAACGCATAGAAAAAAATTATCTCAATTAGAATTAAAATGAAAAAGTTATGCCTTTTTTAAGAATAAAAAAAATAATGTTCATTAACTTGAGTTTGAGTTTAGGAATTTGAGTTGAAGGGGGAACTTGAACTCAGATTTTAGCCCCAAACTCAAGTTCAAACTCAAATTTTACAAAAGAACGCGAACTTGAATAAATTGTAACTTGAATTTAAATTTTTTTTTGAGTTTGGGTAAATTTCTCAAATTGCAAGTGATGTTTTCCCTATTTTATTGCTTTGAAATCTATTAAGGTCAGAAGTGGTTTTGTAAGAAGTGAAATTTACCTTTAAAACCGTTTTGTTATTTTGCCCTGTAGGTTGGATTTAGGAGATGGGAAAGAGCTCGATCTCAAAGAGTGTCCAAGATCAAAGCTTAAACAGCAATGCATCAAGTATCTTGGGCCTGTAAGTGCTTCCCTGAATCAGATTTATCATCGTTCTAAGTTGAAACCTAGGGCCCGTTCTTTTCATAGGCTCGAACCGAAATTATCCTTATGTGAGAAAACATTATCTTAGAGAGAAAACATTGTAGCAAAAAGGTTAGAATTGTGGTTCTTTTACGAATACCCTGTTGTTGATATATTGATATAAGCTTCTCTTGACTTTTCTTGGTGAAATTAGCAAGAGAGGGAACATTATGAATACCTTGTTGAAGATGGGAAAATCATTCACAAACAAACTAGAGATCTTCTTGATACAAAAAAAAGGTCACAAGGAGCAAAGTGGATATTTGTAATGAGCACTTTCAAGAAACTATATGCTGGAGAGGTTAGATTTCTACAAATAGAAAGCCTTTTTACTTATTTTTGTTCTTTGGCAATATTCTTGGTTATTTAGTTGTCCTATGTCATTATTAACAAAACCAAAAAAAAAAAGTTGTCCTATGTCATTCTTTGGCTCTGATGCCATGTCTATTGCATTTCAGAAAAAGAAAGGAACTTTTCATCATTCAAGCTTCTTGGCTGGAGGAGCTACATTAGCTGCTGGGAGACTAGAGGCCGAAAATGGAACTTTGAAGGTATTCTACTATACAATACAATCCAAGTTGGTGGAGACAAATGAAAGTAACTGTTGGTCTAGAACTTGCAAAGTGTCACAATAAAAGTTTCCATGTGCCATTTTCATATGTTCATAAGTGGCTCAATTGCCTTTTTTAGAATTCTCGACTTTTTTCGATCTTCCACCATAGTAGACATGCATTCAGGCGCAACATGTTAGTGCTATATCACAATTTTCTTTGTGCTGATTATAGTGTCTAATCGACCATTGCTTTGACTTTCCAGTCCATCTCGGCGTATAGTGGCCATTATCGGCCTTCAGATGACCGTCTTGACAGCTTCCTATCTTTTCTCAAGGAAAATGGAGTGAAACTTAATGAAGTGGAGGTAATACATTTTGCTCTTGCCTGACCTTAGTGTTCCAAATTTGTGGTGCTGAAAAGCTTGATGGTCTTAAATCAACTAGAAAACTGTGGATGGTGGAAAGCAATGTAGGAAAAAGTTGATTGGTAAAACGTAGGAACATTTTGTCCCTCTGTGTGTGTACGTGCGTGTGTGCAAGTCATAAATTATTCCTTGAATACGTAGTGAGATTTTCTGTTTAAGTTCAGGTTACACTTGCAGTCAAAAAGAATTTCCAAGTCCAGCTTGCTTTGTTGTTATGGTCTGATTGTTTAATAGCTAAAATCTTCACCCACATTCGCCTGACATGATTTTTGCCATCCCGTCTTCAGATACGCAAGGCAAACGAGGATTATGATTCCTATGATGACAGCAAGTTTAATCGAGCTGCGACTTCGCTTAAAAGTCTAGCAAACTCTGAACCTCCTAAACTTGAAACTCATGTGGAACAGCAGAAAACCTCATCCTCCGAAACTACTGAACTTCCCCAGACCGGAACTAAGACCAATTATAAGAGGACTTTGTCTGGTGGTCTTCAGAGTCCTAGAGCTGAAGTTCCCAAGAACAAAATACTGGAAAGAATCAATTCCAAGAAGGCGGCAAAATCATATCAGTTAGGAAATCAGCTCTCCCTCAAGTGGTCAACTGGAGCTGGCCCGAGAATCGGTTGTGTTGCAGACTACCCTGTAGAAGTGAGAATGCAGGCGCTCGAATTCGTTAACCTGTCTCCGAGAACTCCCCCAACACCATTGTCCTTCCGGCGGCTAGCTGGCCCCGCCTCACCCACATCTCATTCCACAGCAGATCCGAACAATGGAGATGGAACTTCTGCTGATTGAGCTTCATGCGTCGTGTTCAATTTTGTTGCATCTTAGATAATGAATGCTTGAATGAATGTAAATATCTCGGTTGTCCCTTTATGTCACCTCAACTATTTAAGGATGGTTATAGCGTTATCTGTTTACGTCTTATCATTATCATGTTTCATAATCTCTGCTTGTTCTAGTGGGTCCACTCACATTTCAATGTAGAACCCCAAATATTGGTCCATTGCTATGAGATTCATCATCTACTTATTGTAGGAAACCACTTTTTCCATGTTTTTAGCTGACCATTGGTATGCAGATTATTCTCTACCGTTGGATGATAAAAATAAATAATCTGATTATGTTTAATAGAGGGATTCGTTTCTTGATTCGAATCATGATTCGTAGTTCGTTAGAGTATTTTCTTTTACAAAAAATACACGTAAATAAAAAATAATTTGAATCACATGATTTGAATTCTCTAATCAAATTTCTGTTGGTTATATATCACGTAAATAAATTTTTTTGGCTATATATATATATATATATTTAACGGTAAGATAATTTCTTTCAATTATTTAATAGTCAAGATTTGAGCGTGGTACATTTTTACTTTTCATACGTTAACTAATAGATCATAAAACGACATTTAACCCGTACGAGCTAGGAAATCTCAGAGGCCAAAGTCCAAAAAGGGCCAAATGTTGGTTGGACTTTGGACTTAAAAATGTATATTGAATTATGATATGACATACTTTAAAAGAATATGGTCCATTTGCAAACATTGTCTACTTTCTGAAGCTTAGCAATCGGCATTTGAAAAACAGAAAAGAAGCTCTTTACCGAAAAAGGGTTAACTCAATCTGGGAAACCTACAAAGTAACCCACCAAGCAGCGGAAAATAATAATAATAATAATAATAATAATAATAAAACAGACGAAGTAAATGAATGATGAATAATCCATCCTTCACCTCCGTTGCGTTGACATAGCACCATACCTACCAACCTGACGTCGTTGGTTGGTTTCCATGGTAAAGATTGTGTTCTGCAGCTGCACCTCAAAATGTCAACAAATGGAATATACATATATACATATATACATATATATATATATATATATATATCTGAGAGAGAGAGAGAGAGTGCATTATAGCCTTGTCTACTTCTGTGTAAAAATATAAAAGAAAGTTCTGTGTAAAAATATAAAAGAAAGATAACATGATATTTATTTAACGTAACATTATGTTATATAAGATTCAATAATTAAATTCTTTTCGTATTACACCTTTTCAACGTACATTAAACACATATCATGTTATGTTTCTCATGTCCACAAAGAGTGCGAAGCTAAAAAAGATAAAGGACAAAGTACAATGTAAATTATGCACCATACCTGTACAATGGCATGCAATTTTACTTCTAATCTACAGTATTCCCGACTGATTTTGTTTAAGGCCTGCAAGCACCTGTCAAAAAAATACTTATCAATGTTAGAACAGAAACGATATTGAAGTTTTTGCATATAGGGATACCAAAAAAAAAAAAAAAAAAGTTACTTTCTGAAATTTGAGACCTTTTCTTTTCAAATCTTTTTTTCCGTACATTATCAATGCCTAATGTCTACGACTTTTTTATTTTTTATTTTTTTTTTATTTTTATAAGTAGATTGTATTGGTTTTTCTGAACAACATTTAATATGTTAATTAGTGTGGAAGCATGAATAATTAGAGAGTGAAAAATGTTAATTCTCACATTTCCTTGTTTTTGGCATCAGAAGCTTGTTGAAGATCAATACAAGCGAGTTTCACATTTCGTGCACCAATACTACAAGGCCAAACAATGCGAAGAAAATTAAACAAATCCAATACCAAGATACTGAAAATTTTTGTTAAATTAAATTAAATTAATATATATATATATATATATATTTGTTGTCTAGAACCCTTGAACTTTTGACCTGATGACACACTCAACCACCATGGCACAAAGAGGGTTGTAAATTAAAATATTTTACCCCCTAGAATAGGCACCATAATCACCTTGAGCTACTTCCTTTTATTTGATGAACATAAGGATCCATCTCAGAGAAATCAATGACTTCTTGAGACCTAACACAAAACAGAACAAACACATTATCACAAAATGGAAAAAGCCATAAATAGGAAAAGAAAAAAAAGATGAATTTTATATGAAGTACGAAATTACATGCAATTATTCAAATGGTTAATGATCTTTTGGGCGTCATTGATGAACAAAGTGACAACTTCAGCAACAAAATTGGGGTTGCTTTCATCTTGTAAAGCTTGAAGCTGTGTAAACTGGCTATCCAAAATACCCTGTAAAATAGAAATTAACTTCAAAACATCACAAACCCAAAATATTGTGTGTGTATATATATATATATATATATATATATATATATATATATATATGTAAAAAAACACCATTCAAACACTATGCCAAACCAAAGTTTCTTTTTTTTCTTTTTTCTTTTTTCTCATTTGAGTACTTTGTCTTACTTTTTGTCAGCAAAGGCAAATTTAGAAAAGAAGAATAGTAGATAGAGGAAACTGGTGATTTTCATTTCAAAATCAATCTGATACAAATAATAAAAAAAATCTGGTAGAGAAGCCCAAGATTTGTATATTAAAACAAGATATCAAAGACCAAAAAGAAAAGAAAACAGAATAAAAGAAAGAAAAGGCAAAGAAAAACCATATTAAAATGTTACCTCCTCAAGCATGGAATGAACTAGGGTTTTGAGCTCTGCCTTAACCGCAGACAACTCCATGTTAGTCATAACTATTCGAGAAATCAAACCCTAATATGTTACAGAAGCACACGGACAAAAAGCAAGAGAAAAATAAAGAGAAAGAGGAGACTTTCTCGGACTTGAAAAGATGGCCACTTTATTATTAGTTTATTTCTTCTTCTCTTTTGGGAACCACTTTTGGTAAGTCAAAGTCAAATAGTTAATTAAAAGAAAGTATTTTTTATTCCCCATAAAGATTCGCTGCACAAATTGTAGCGCGACATATATAGGATAAAAGATATTGAGTTTGGGGATCACTTACATTTAGGTTAATTGCATAAATGGTACTAAAATTTATTTTTAATCTTATTTTAGTCTTTGATTTTTTAAAGATCACATAATTAATTCTGGAGTTTTATTCTGTTTTAGTTTTAATTTTTTCTATTAATTATGTATTAAAATTTGATAAAATCTATGTAAATTAAAGGTCAAAATTGAAACCAACTAAGATTTTGAGACTATATGTGAAAATTAACTTTTATTTTTTAAAATTATTTTTAGTCCATAATTTTCACATATTCAAACAAATATCTAACACCAAGCTAACAAAAGGATTGAAATTGAACTAAAATAAAATCCCATGGATCAACCGTGAGACGTTTTAAAAGTCAGAGACCAAAATGAGATTAAGGGTAAACCTTATAAACTATTTGTGAGATTAACCCTCATATTTATTTTTTTTAGGCCACATCTATTTTCCTTTTAGAATAAAAGAATTCTTATTTAATAAATATTTTTTTTTGTGTCTCAATCGATACTTAACCAATCACATAATGTAATGTAATTTAGTGAATTCAAACGAAAAAACTAGTTAAAATTCGTTAGTAAAATTTAAAAAAAAAATTAAATGAACCTCATATCTTTTATCAGGTTCTATCAATTTGCATATTTTTTTTTTATTTTAATGTGATTTTGATTGTATCTTAAGTTTAAAAATATGCATTATGGGTAAGAGCATTCTCTCATAAAAAAGTGTCTTAGAATATTATCAATTTTTTTTAGTTATTATTTTATTTTGAAATGAGCTAATTCTGAGAGTTAGACTCAAATAGAATAAAAACAAAAATAAACAAAAAAACCATCATTCAAACTTTTTCTTTTTTTTTGGTTTGAATAATCATTCTCACGAGGTGCAAACACCATTGTTAATCTCACCGCCAAAATCGGCATTGCCACAATTTTGTACTAATCAAACTTTAAAACACTTTGCATGGTGTTGTATGCTCAAAGTCCCACATCGGTTGGAGACGGGTGACTGGAGTGGTTTATAAGCCAGTGCCAGCTCCCTCTTACCAACTGAGGCGCGCTACCTTATCCATTGGGCATGGAGTGACAAACCCGTGAGGGCCCAACATAAGCAGGCCCAGCCGAGGCAAAGGCCCAGCCCACGGGCAGGCCCAGCCACAGGTAGGCCCAGCATAAGCACGCGCAAAGCGGACAATTCCTCCGGGGTGATATTTCTCCCCCCTGAGGCGCCTTTTAAGAAAGGACAAAACCGTGAGGGAGAGTGCCCACAGGGAGAGTGCCCAGAGCAGACAATACCTCGGCTGGTGGGCCAGCCGGTGTGCGAGATTTTGGCGTCAACACATGGGCTTCCAATTCTTTTCTTTTTCTTGTACCCTCACCAAAGGGGCATTAGCAAATTGTTATAGTCTTAAAAGCTAGTACTACTGGCACATGATATCCTTGTTCCCTATTCAACCTACAAAAATGTTTCACAATGTTTGAATTTTGCCAAAGCAAAAGCATGTGATTCAACAGTGTTTATAAGCAGCAGCTAGACAAACATGTTTCTGACCACTTGAGCTTCATGAGACAAGCACATTTCATGTTTTGTTGAAATTCCATTCATTTATCGTACGGAGAACTTATACAAAGGTTTTCTGAAATTCCAATATTCCAAAACTTACTAATTATTATAATTAAGTTACCAAAGTATTCATATATTTTAACGGTGCCTTTCAAAGACATAATGATTTGTTGGGATCTTTTGTGATACTATACATCTAAGTAGTGTTTGTTACATTAATCCATATCATAATGAAAGAACAAATATAAGTACGATTAAATTAAATTTGAAAAATCCTAAATGTATGCTACTAGTAGTACATTTATTTCAGTTTTTTTTTTTATTTTTATTTTTTAGGAAAAGTCCCAAAATTGAAATTATTTGAAGATAAGCCTAGGTGGACCGCTCTAGAAACATTAGTCTCTATGAATAAGAGGACTCGGACATTAAGCTAAAGGAAAAATAAGACAAATACTCTAAGTCTTATTCTTGATTGATATCATTTTTAATCAAATAATTATATTAGTCATTTTAAAGGTAAGTTTAATATTTTTTTTCTAAACGAAAACGAGCTGGTTACCTAGTTGACAATCCTAAATGTATGCTACTAGCAGTACATTTATTTTAGTTTTTATTTTATTTTTATTTTTTAGGAAAAGTCCCAAAATTGAAATTATTTGAAGATAAGCCTAGGTGGACGGCATTAGAAACATTAGTCTCCATGAATAAGAGGACTCGTACATTAAGCTAAAGGGAAAATGAGACAAATACTCTAAGTTTTATTCTTGATTGATATTATTTTTAATCAAATAATTATATTAGTCATTTTAAAAGTAAGTTCAATAATTTTCTCTAAATGAAAACGAGCTGGTTACCTAGTTGACAACAATTAAGGCCAAAAATACAAGAGTAATACAACTTAGTACGCAAAATTATAAATATCAGAAATTTATTTCAGTATTATGCACGTGCTTATCACAAAATACTCTTAGTTATTAACAAATCAAAATCTACATTATTGCTAACAAATTCTTTTATACCTAACTTAGATATCTTGATTCTTAGTGGTTTGGTAGGAGAGTTAAAAGTGAAAGGAAAAAGAGGAGTGAATGTTTCAAATCCTTGAAATAACTCTAACTTTAATCCCTCCCAATATGGAAGGATTAGAATAAACAAACATAGTAAGAAAAATAACATCCCCTTTCGTTTGAATTTTCT
The DNA here is from genome assembly GCA_012066045.3 of Morus alba. Taxonomy (NCBI): domain Eukaryota; kingdom Viridiplantae; phylum Streptophyta; class Magnoliopsida; order Rosales; family Moraceae; genus Morus; species Morus alba. The sequence goes on along the minus strand of CP050226.2, from coordinate 17,882,543 downwards.
TACCTAGATTATATACTTTGCTTTCCTTGTTATTTTCTTTCTCAGTTACCAAACACAACTTAAGAGTGCCTAGTTTGGGATTGATGCTACTATCCTTATAACTATTATAGAAAAATTTTAAAGAGTTGAAAATCTGCTATCAGTAGAAGAAGAAGAAGAATAACTTACCATAATAAGTTCTACAGAAAATGTTATCCTAAGTAATTGGACAACTCGTCCATCAAATAATTGTGACACTTAAAGTGCGTTTAGAATTCGATCCAAAATGATTTTATTTTTTGTATAAAAATGAAAAATGTTTTTAATTTCAGACAGAAATCATTTTTAAAAATACGTTTGGTAGTTTTATCAAGAGATTGTTTTCAGTATAAAAAAACCTATTAATCTCTCTCTTTATTTCTCTCAGCTCGAGAGAGGATAAAATAAAAACAAAAAATGAAAACGACTAAAAATCATTTTTCATTTCTCTTTCATTTTACACTAAACTAAAAAATTATTTTCATTTCTGTTTTTATCTTTATTGCTCCAAACGCCGTTTTACAAATGTTTTTATTTTTTTTTTAAAAAAACATAAAAAATAAAAATAAAATCAATTCTAAACACAACAGAATTAGGACCATACCAATATTAGCTTTTATACTTTCGCCTATCATACCTTGTAATTCTTATCAACAACATCATGACAAATAATGGAAACAAATCAAATTCAAGATTTTGCGTGGCATTAAATGACTTCTGATAATTTCTTTTGGGAAAAAAAGAAAAGACCTCTCTCTTAGCAGTTGGGCCTTGAACAGAAAACGCTTACTATAAATGTTAGGAAAATAGTAAAAAATAGACTTATATAAAAAGTTTTAAAAAATATTAGATTAATTTTTAGTTATAAAAATTAACAGGTCATAATTTATTAAGTTATGATTTATAATTAGATAAATTATAGATGAATTTATCAAGTTATGGTTCATAACCAGACAAGTTATGAATAAAAACTGTAAATTATGGATAATAATTTATCAAGTTATAATTAATAATTAGACAAATTATGAATAAGTGAAATGAACGGGACTTAAATTTTCACTATACAACCACACACCTAATCCAGCGTCACACAACACATTAGTTGGACATGAGTCCTAAAATTTGGCTATGGAGTATTAAACCATAAATGTATATTATGAGAGGAGGATAAGGGACTTTCTCCTGTTGGATCTCAAAAAAATTAAACTATAGGTAATTTTATTTTTTTCAGCCTTTTTTACTTGTTAGATCTACATACAAAATTATTTATTTTGCATATTTTTTTAATCTTATTTGATTTTAACCAGATTCAATGGTCAGAAAATTGGTTCTACTGATAAGACAACGTACCAGAGATAGTCTTAGAGAATAAAAAAAGTTATTTTTTCCACTGCACCAATTTATAACTTTTAAGGGCCTGTTTAGTTTACTGATTCGAGTTGAGATGTAATTTTATATAAGAGCTTTTACTGCAGTAAAAAAGTTAGATATGATTGTTTATGAGAGCTTTTTACTGTAACAAAATTCGAATTATGAATTCAAATCGGTGAAATAAACAGAGCTTATGAGTGTATGTTTAGGTCTCGTTCATTTCACCGATTTGAGTTTAGAATTCGAGTTTTGTTATAGTAAAAATCTCTCAGAAACAACCACATTTAATTTTTTATTATAATAAAAAATTATCATATAAAATTATATTTTAACTCAAATTAAAAATTTAAATTAATAAACTAAATAAACATCTAATATTCTAAATAGTGGACACAAAGGAAATGGGTAAAAGTTGATTCAGTGATTGATTGGAGAGTCAAACTCAAACAACCCATCCCACTCTACAACCCACTTTTCAGCAAACTCACCGTCGGATTTAAAAAAAAAAAAAAAGTACTAAAACTAAACAAAGTGCATTATCAATAATACACAATTTCAGAGTCAGACAATCAAAATTTTGGTGAATTTCATAAAACTCAGCATTATTATATTAAAAAATGACAAAAAATAAATAAAAAATTAAAAAAGAAAATAACTAATTATTATGATCAGTTCATTTCACTATTTTAATTTAAGATTTAAATTTTATTACAATAAATTTTTTTTTTAAAAAATTATATTTAATTTTTCTATTATAATAAAAAATTTTCAAATAAAATTATATCTCAATTTAAATTAAACGGGTATATTATCTCTAGTTATCCAACTTCCACGTACATCGAGGACGACACCCAAAAAAGCCGGGAAAAATCCCAACTGAAATCACAGAACGCCACGTGGAGCGCAGCCACACGATCCACCGGTTTCCTGCTCTGAAGCCCACACATCTACAGGTCCGATACGTGGGAAATTCGGCACGTGCGGAACTGCCTACGTGGCCTGGACACCCGAAACGTGTCGTTTGCAGATACACTGGCCGGTACTTCGCAAAGATGTCGTTCCTTGAGCTGGCGCGACAAGTGGCGCCCCCAAACTCCCTCTGCGCTTTCCCCCCCCCTCTCTTTCTCTCTCCTAAACCTGTTAACTATCTCTCTCTCTCTCTCTAGCTTTCTTCTGCACTTTGCTAAGACAATTTTGCTCTCTTCTCTTCTTCTTCTTCTTCTTCTTAATCACTTTACTATGGTGACGGGAAGGTGTTCGGGTTCGAGGGGTTCGGGATGTTCTGCCTCTGCTTCTGCTCATTCGACGGCGGCGGATCGGATGGTGGAGGAGATTGAGGCGGCGGAGGCGCTCGCGGACTTGGCGCATTACGCGATGCGCGAGGGTTCCGCAGCTAATTCCGGAGGGGATTGGACTCGCCGGAGGAAACGAGTCAAGAGCCAGTCTCTAAGTCCGGCCGAGTCGGTGACTCTCTGCTCGGATCTTCCTCAGGTTGGTTTAGCTTTCTTCTTCATTTTTGTTTTTGGGTTCTTGTGAAGGTAAGGAATAGTTTGTACTAGCTCTGTCTTTCAAAAGAAGAAGTGAAAGGAAATAATCATACTAATTTAGGAGTTGAAGGGTGAAAATTTTTGTTGATTTAAAATTTTAATTTGAGTTAAATGTAATTTGACGTGAGAATTTTTTATTATAATAAAAAAATTAAATGTTATTATTTTTAAAATTTTTTTTATGTAATAGAATTTAAATTTTAAATTTAGATAAAATAAATGAGTTATATATATAAAATATTATATATATGCATTATTCATTTTAGAGATTTAAATTTTTAATTTAAGTTGATTTGTGATATTTTAAGAGTTTTTAATTATAGTAAAAAATTAGGTATGATATTTTTAAAAATTTTATAAAAATTTAAAATTAAAAACTCAAATCGGTGAAATAAATAAAGTAATAATATATTTATAATATATATATATATATAAAGTTGAAAAATTTAACGAGAATTTTTGTACTTTTATCAAAATTTTCTATGACTATAATGATTGAATTCTATCTCTTTATTTAATTTTTTTTTTTTTTTTTTTTTTTTTTTTTTATATAGTAGCGGAATAAATTGGGTCATTTTAAGTTTAAAGCAAACTCATCAGAGATAAAAGTTAAAAATTTAAGTCGCGGTCATTTTACTGATTTGACTTTAAAATTTGAGTTTTGTTACAGTAAAAAATTCTTAAAAACACAGTTAAATCTAACTTTTTTACTATAATAAAAGTTATCGCAAAAATTCACATATAAACTCAAATTAAAAATTTAAATCAACGAACTAAACAGATCTGTAGTCACTGAAACTGAAAAATTGGATCTTCACTTCCATATTATTCGTTTATCTATTTTGCGATTGTAAATATTGACATGTCTATTAGTCACATCATGCAAGTAATTGAAGATAACGACATTATTAGATACAATGTACGTACCTCACAAAGCGGTCGAGTTAAGTTTGACCAACAAACTAGCAAGTGGGTTTTCATGATCAAATTCAAATTTACAATATTTTTATTATCCTTTTCTGAAGTGATTTGCAATATTAGTGTTGGAAAAAGTACATGTGTATTATCCCATATAGAAAACGGATGAGAATGTGAAGTGGTTTATATATATAGATGAACTTTAAATCCAATAAGTTAACTTTTTAGGTCAAGTTGCGCTCTTAAAATGTGTTAGGTCAGTTTCACATATGGTTGTCTTCTAAATAAGTGGTATCAAAGCTGATGGTTGATGTGAGTCAAGGGATCAAACTCGGTTGCAGTTCTTACATTGCCTCTCGTGGAGAATTGGTGTTCCCGCAGTTGGCATCTGTTGTAGGTGCGGATGGTGGAACATTTGGTGTACTCGTATGGTTTCATCTTCGTTCCCATGCTCGAGTTTGACTCCCATTTGGAGTGTGATGCTTAGATATACCGGTTACTAGAAATTTTAGTTCGAGGGGGAGCTCGGTAAACACACACATGAGGGGAGATTATTGAGAAAAATACATGTGTGTGTTGTTCCACATGAAAAGTGGATGAGGATATGACGTAGTTTATATACATAAAAAGTCCTTAGATCTCGTGGGTTAACTTTTTGAGTCAAGTTGAGCTCTTAAAGTGTGTTGGGTCAGTTTCACATGTGATGTCTCTCTAACAATTAGTTACCATGTACTTTTGGCAAGTTTGATAATAAGTATTGCATCAGAAATGGCTTTGATAAGATAAGTATTGAAACTTATCTTCTTGAGTGTACAATGCAAGACACAATTATGGACTTTTCTCCTTGCCATTTTTTTCAATTAACTATTTAAGTTCCTGTTCTGGTTTTTCTGTTAATGACCCGACTGAATCTAATTAACTTGTCCTCTAGTATCTGATCTGAATATGCATTTTTCATGTCTCTATCACCATGTCAAACTATTGTATGCAGGAGTTGAAAAGTATTTTTGTTTATAGCAGGATAGAATAAAAAGCCCTGAGCAATCCGCAGAGGCATGGAGGAATGTGATTGCCGAGCCATCGAAGGCTCATGATTGGAGCGAAAAGAATTTGAAGGTTAAGAAGGAAACTGAATTACCTAAACCAAGTCTTATAGGCTCTACAGAGCCAGGCTACTCGTTGCTTGGTATTGGCAAGTCAAGACGCAATTTGACTGAGGTACTAAACTTTACGAACCTTTTTCTCTACAAATTTGTTGTACAGTTGCTTTTCATTTATATTTTTAAACCCACAAACTGCAGTTGCCTGTGTTGTTAAAACTCTTTTTTCCTTCCTTTACAGGCTGAAAAGGAAGCACGGAGAATACGTCGAATTTTAGCTAACAGAGAATCTGCTCGTCAAACAATTCGCCGAAGGCAGGTATGTATTTGCTGTAGTTGCGTGGTTTCACCTCGACGTACTCAATGTGGGGATGACTGTGACATGTCGTGTTGAAATCTTCCTCTCTAGTATCTAAAGATGTTTTCTTCTGAGATATATATATGCACATGACGCTAAAATTTGTGTATTGCAAAGTCAATCACATCGGTAACATGAAGTTGACTAGGCGTTTTTACTTAAATTGTTCTCACTGGTAGTTAAAAGCTATTGTGTACGTGCATCAACAAGTAACGCATTTCCAGCTTATATGATGAAAGAATCCCTGTCGTGTGAATTATTTTCCCCACCATTTCTGTGACACATATTTAAGCTAACACGGTTCACATTGCTACGTCAGGATTATTGAAGCAACTACGTGTATGAGTCTCAAACATTTTAATACTGAACTTGCAGCAATTCCTTGTTACAAAGGGATATTGTATTCATGATGTCTATGCACTTAAATTTTCCCTTTATCCCTCATATTTTCTTTAAAATGCACGTCATTGCTCTTATTCAGATTGCTTCATGGTTGTAATTTACAGGCTCTTTGTGAAGAGTTAACAAAAAAAGCTTCTGATTTAGCATCGGAGAATGAAAGTTTAAAGATGGTAGGCAATAATTTGCAATCTCCTCCTCTAAAGCTCCTCTTCCATCTTTTTCCATCTTTTTGACACACATACATGTACACAACAATGTCAAGCATGGTTTGGAAGCGGTGTCACAAATTCATTTGTTCACATTCTACTATCTATGACAATGAATGGTTATTTTCCTTTCTCTAGCTTAAATTATTTAATTTATTAAACATCACGGAATCAACACTATTCACGTTTTGTGGCATTTCTATGGAGAAGGAAATGGAAATAGCGTTGAAAGAGTACCGGATGTTGGAAACCACAAATAAACAGTTAAAAGAGCAGGTAAGCAACGTTTGTGATTGTAAACTTGCTTAATCTTGAAGTGATTTCGTCATGCTGGATACATTCCAATTTTGCAGATGGCTAAACATTCAAATTTTGCAGATGGCTAAGGTGGTAAAGGCTGACGTGGAGGAAATTCCGGGCAGTCAATGCGTTCAGATAACTCCAACTGCAGCTTCACCTTTGTTTTTGTATAACCATCCGCCATTTACACCACTTTTTTGGTCTCCGGTCGTGCAATCTCCAAATTCTGTCCAAACATCTCATATAGCCCAAAATGCAATTGTTATGCCATCAAACATTCCTTTGCCAGCCGAGGGAAGGCATGACTCTTGTGCACAAGAGAATCTCAGGAATACTAATGGACCGAAGACTCCTCTTTATATTTTTCCCTGTCCTTGGTTTTTTCCTCACCTTGATCCCGGGACTCCACTCCAATCTCAGTCGTCAATTTTTCAGAAAAATGAACAAGATGGGACTTCTACTAATAACCAACAGAGTCCTACATCCTCAAGAACCCCGCCCCACCGGGAGAACCAGCACTCCCATATGCATACCAAGGTGAAAACAGAACCTTCTGGTTCATTGGAGGCCAGAACCACTAATGATCTCAATGAATACCCGGCAGAGGTTGCTCAAGATGGAGGAGATCAACAAACGGGATCTCACCTTAAAGGAAGTTTTACCAAAGAAGCGCTTGTTGCTCCCCTGCTGATAAAACCCGTGGTGATTCCATCCTCCATAAAGCATGAGAGTGGACCTCAATTAGATCCCACTCACCATATCAAGACGTCTGCAGAAGTTTGTCATGCAACACCAGCTATGGCTTTGCCGGAAAAGTTCCGTGAACCAATCATCTACTCTTGTAAAAAATTAGCAGAGGCAGTTGCTGCGGCCGAGGCAAGAAAGAGGAGGAAAGAACTCACAAAGCTAAAAAACCTTAACGGTCGTCAATGTCGGATGCACTGTTGAGCTTTGAGACAAATAGTTGTGTCTTGTGTTTATTCTGTGCTTTCATCGAAAGAGCTTCGTGAATAGATTAGATAAAATAACAGAGGGGTACAAACTTGTAACTTTGTGTACATGATCTTCGAGGCTTCCTCATTTTCTCATATATGCTTCTTTAGGCAACCAGAAATTCTGATAGCTCAGCTGTTTTTTGTGGGGTAGCTTTCCATGAAGAAAGCATCTGGAATTTTATAGCAAACACTCTTGAGAATGTTATAATTAATAAGTAGCGTCCCCTGCAAAAATTTTTGCGGCAAATGATATCTTGGTCACCGACCAATTCTCTAAATGTTGGCTGTGAGTTGGAAAGAAGTAACAAAAGAAGAGTTTTGAGTAAGAAATATAATCTCAACATGTTTTTCTTTCTGACATGTAAATGCTTCTGCAGGAAGTGGGATATACTCGGTAAAGGTTGAGCTCTTCAAGTTTATGTAAGCCCCCCCTTTTTTTTCACATTGAAGATGATTATCACTTTTGGCTTCATTCTTTTTACCTGAACCCCATTCACTAAATCTTGATTATTACAAAAATGGAAAACATTCTAAAGTAGTCATCTTTGGTTAGTAATGTTATGTAGGAAACTCATGCACACAGGAAAAAACTTGTGGTTCTTTAATACTGTTTAAATTCATTCCTACAGACAAGCAGAGATCAGATTAGAACATAAGTCCACCCTTATACACAAGTATATAGCTCTTAACACTATGATCATGAGAATCTTTCCACTCAAGTAAAGCAGATAGGATGCTCGTCTCTTTCGCCATTGATCCGCCCTTCACTGTAACCTTGAAAGAGCGCTTCTGCTGCTGGTGACTGAACCGCAAAGAGCTCGGATAAACTTTTACGGAAAGACCCTCTGGTGAGACCACATTCACCTTGTACACCGAACTCTGGTATCCGACATGAGTCACCGTCCGGTGGAAGACTGCCGAGATGGTTGAGTTGGGATTTTTGAGCTGGAGATGCATGGTGGGGTAGTTGAGGCCATCTGCGCCTTGCGCTCGTTTAAAGTCGGAGCACCTGTATCTCTTCTTTCCCCCGACAAGGAGGGAAATGTTGGTGCTGTTGTAGCCTTCTTTGCACAAGAAGCGGATATAAGAGCTCAAGGACAAATCATAGACGAGACCAGGATTAAGTGCCTTTGTTGGGTCTATTTGTCCTGCACCAGAGCCTAGCTCAGCCGTCTCGTCCTTGATCTTCATCGGTATGGCTAAATCAATGGTTGCCCAAATAAGGATTACAATTTTGTTCCAAGTTAGATCTGACTCAAAAATGACTTAAAAAGGATTCTGAATTAAGGGATACAAAAAAAAAAAAAAAAAAAAAAAAAAAAAAAAAAAAAAACACACACACACTCTTTTAGCAGCAATATGATTTCAAGCATATTCTTGTTAGATTTATACATCGTTTGCTTCTAACGTGCTTTAATATTCAAAAAATGAGAATCTTTGGACAAAATGTGATATTTGGTTTTGGAGTCAAACCTGTGGTCATGAGGGCAGACTTGATAGCAGCAGGAGACCAGTCGGGGTGGAAGGACTTGACGTAGGCCGCGGCCGCAGCTACATGTGGGCACGCCATGGATGTTCCTGATATTATGTTGAAGACAGCTCTTCGTGTATCCATTGGATAACCAGTTATGGTCGTCTGCTTTGAGTAAGCAGCTAAGATGTCTATTCCTGGGGCAGCAATATCAGGCTGATAGACCATAGAAAACTAATTAGTAACCAGAGACATGAGTAAGAGAGGGAAAGAGAGATTTATCCTTTCTTGTACCTTTAGAATGTTGCGGCTGATTAATTGAGGTCCTCTAGATGAAAAGGAAGCAACAAATGGGGCTTCAATAGTCACAGTCCTTGTCTTGTGTATGACAGCCATGGGCTTCCTATAATTTAACATTGAAATGGTTTTGAGTCACTGTAAGCAAGTAATAGTTTTCAACAAAAGGGTATAAGTTTGATGAAGGTAATAAAATATAGGGATAATCCAACAAGCGGTCTTTGAATTTCTCCGTTAATCCTAGTTTAATCCTTAATTTTTAAAACGTTCCAAACTGAACCTCACTCTAGCAGTTTGTTTCATGCAATTCTGTGTTTTATCATTAGAAAGTGTTATTTATTATTATTATTTTTTGTCAGCACAACTTATACCATCTTCTTTTTAACACAAAATACTTAAAAATTGAAATAAATTGATCGATCGGGATTAAATTTTCACATTGAGAGACCATAGTTAGGTATACATCTATATATGAAGATGTGTAGTGGAGACCAAGGTTAGGTATAAATCTATATATGAAGATGTATAGTGGAATTATAAAGTTGACTGATGAATCAAATTCATACTTGGTGGAGTTAATATAGAGAGCAATCTTTTTGCCATCCTTGGGCAGGGCATAGGTAGCAGGAATAAGAGGGGTGAAGGCAGTATCTTCAAGTGAATCAAGGGTCATGATTGTTCCGGCCCCACCTAACTCATCAATGTTGAAATCCTGACCGCTATTCCCTTCGCAGTACACTATCTTTCCCTTGACCTTGTCCTTGCTTATAGTCCCATAATCACAAGCACTAACAAAGCATTTGAAATCAAATTAGTCAAATCATTACTTATGCAAGTACTAATTCAAAAAATTTGTAAAAACTGCTCTATGATCATATGTTAATAATGTTGATCCATGACATACAAGTTTCTTAAAATCATATCCATATATACCTAAAATTGCCATAGTATTCCGAACTACTATTGACTGCATGAGCTCCATCCGTAAGAGGATACATTTGTTTCTTCATAGAGAAGGTATTAATTGCTATTCCCTGCATATAGATAAATATATATCAGTCTCGAGCTAGAGGAAAATAAAAACTGTATGAACTCTATAAAAACTCTATATTCCCTAAAAAAATAAAAAATAAAACTCTAAAAATATCATGGAAATTTTTTATTATGGAGTTTTGGAATGCCAAAATAATATTTGAGTTGCCAAATAATGGACACATATATATGACGTTCATTGCCATCAATATACATACATACGTGTGTGTACATATATACACATACATACATACGTGTGTGTATATATATGTATATATATATATATATATATATATATATATATATAACGCTCATATTATTAGCTAACTTACCTCACCTCATCATAAGTTATTAAAATTAGCCAGCTCGCGTCACCATGTTAATTTTTTTATAGTCTCTATAACCTCTAATTAAAAATCACTAAATACTATTTTCTCAAAAAAGAAAAAAAGAATATAATAACAATAATGCTAATAATAATAATTGCGTTACTTTTGATTTGCCATATATATGTCTTAGTTTTAGAGAGAGATCGAGAAGAAAAGACATACAGGGACTCTCTTTCCATTGCCAAGCTTTACAACAGTCTTGAACTTCCTATCAACGCCTGTAGCGGCGACGGTGAATATCCAAGGAGCCACATTCTGCACCGTCGACAAATAAGGCCCGTCGTTCCCCGCCGAGCACGAGGTCAGAATCCCTTTCCTCATTGCATGGAAAGCTCCAATGGCGATGGGGTCGCTGAAATAGTCCCTGGTGGCTCCCCCGATGGAGACGGATATGAGATCGACGCCGTCGGCGATGGCGTCGTCGAAGCCCGCCAGGATGTCGACGTCGGAGCAGGAGATGCTCCAGCACACCTTGTACGCGGCGATGCGCGACGACGGCACGCCGCCTCGGGCCGTCCCCTTGGCGAGGCCGTAGAGGTTGGCACCCTCGACGGGCGCGCCGGCGATCGTGGAGGAGGTGTGAGTGCCGTGGCCTTCGTTGTCCACCGGACTTGGCTTTTCCTCCCCAGCTGCTCCGTCTAGGTTATAGTATTTGGCGCCAATCACCTTACTGCAAATACATATATAATATGCATATTGATCATATTATAGTTTCCTTGTAAAAGTACGCATGTTTTTAACAAAAATTCTAACTGAGAGAGACACTTAAGTATGAATAATTTAAAATTCAATGGGTAAAAAGTGGAAATTTTTAAAATTTTAGACTCCAAAGTTTAGGGCACACACTACTGATTACATTAATCCTTCATTATTTTAAGAATTTTTAAAAAAATTATCCTTAATTTTTTAAAATTAGGAAAGTAATTCCCCAAATTGTTAATTTCTTTAAAATACCAAGATGCATTATAAGTTTATCTTCACAAATTGGGTTCTTCACACCTATTTTTAACCATATTAGGGAGTAATTCTCATATTTAATTATACTCGAATCTCACATCACAAGTGAAGTTTTTAAGGAACTGATTGATTACAGTTGAGAAATTACTTTTGTAGTTTCTGAAAATATAAGGGTTGAACATCAAATTCTAATAGAAGGCTTCAAAACTAATCTAAAAGAAGGTTGTTTTGTGATTTTTTTTTTTTTGAAAGAAATGGGTTTCCTTAAAATTTTTTAAGAAATAAAAAAGTAATTGGGTTCTTTAAAATACCAAGATGCATTATAAGTTTATCTTCACAAATTGGGTTCTTCACACCTATTTTTAACCATATTAGGGAGTAATTCTCATATTTAATTATACTTGAATCTCACGTCACAAGTGAAGTTCTTAAGGAACTGATTGATTACAGTTGAGAAATTACTTTTGTAGTTTCTGAAAATGTAAGGGTTGAACATCAAATTCTAATAGAAGGCTTCAAAACTAATCTAAAAGAAAGTTGTTTTGTCATTTTTTTTTTTTTTTTTTTTTATTTGAAAGAAATGGGTTTCCTTAAAAAATTTTAAGAAATAAAAATGTATGCGCAGTATATATTATCACACGTAAAACCTTATACTTAATGCAAACAATTAGTACGTTATTTTGAATACTGAAGGATATATTTTCCAAAAAACGACAGTGGTCTATATTTTTGCTTCTACTATTTCTTTTTTCACTTCAAATTGTTACAAAGAAAAATAATTTTTAGCAAAAAGAAAGTTTTTTTTTTCTTTTTTGTTTCTATTTCTTTTTTCACTTCAAACTGTTACAAAGAAAAATGAATTATTTTAGCAAAAAGAAATTAGAAGAAGAAGAAGAAGAAGAAGAAGAAGAAGAATAAGAAGAAGAAATATACTTATTGCAACCGGTGAAGTTGGCACCTTTGACACATTGGCCTCTCCATTTAGCTGGGGCAGGCCCATAACCTTCATCACTAAAACTAGGACAATCCATCCAAATTCCTGAATACACATATTCACAAATAAAATGTAACGCATTTTTCATTCTGGGTATGAATGAAAGTCGCATCGCATAAATAACTAACTAGCTATGATATATCACAGTCAATCACAAATGTGTTTGGTATTAATTTTTCATCAACCTACCCCAGTACTTGAGAACTGATGTAGACGTTTGGTTCATAAATTTATAATCATGATTCAGAACAATTCGTAATTTATGTGTATTTTTTGTGAGAGAAAATACTGTAAAAAACCATGAACCATAATTCAAATCATAGTTTGAATTCTTTTACCAAATGAAAAGGTTTGTGAATATGTGTGTGTTCACGAGAATTCGAACCTTAGCGGTTTTAATTCTTATATAAAGTGAAAACTATAAACCCCACACCATATAAAAAATAATAATAAAGTACAATAAAATTCACCAACCTGAATCCAACACACCCACTATAATGTTGCTTTCAGTACTTAGGTTCCTTTTCTTTGTCGTTTCGGACAATCCTAGGAAATCCCATGATCTTGTCGTGTGAAGTTGGCGCCTTGTACTAGGAAAGACAGATATAACACCATGTTCATCTGCAATTCATTCAATATATATGCTGATCTTTAATATCAAAATTTCTTATAATAATTAGTCTAAAATAATCACTGGTAATTTGGATTCAACTTTGTTTATTTTATCTCTCTGTACCGGATAGTCTTTTCACTTCGTCTGGCAACAACTTAGCTGCAAATCCATTGAAGCTCTTTCCATAACTATGAATTTTGGATTCTCTAGCTAATTTCTGACTGTGAAAAAAAAAAAAAAAAAGCAAAAATTAAAGGGTAAATTAGAAAATTGTGAGATTAATTAATGCTATTTTTAGGTCATAATTAAATGTTACTTATAGAAGTTATTGGTAGAGAATTACTCTCCAATTGCTGATGAAAGCAGGTTATTGTGGCTTTGAATTAGTGAACTGGTCTGCGCTCCGGCCTGAAGTTCTCCCATGTACACAATATAGGACTGAATAGTTCCTCATAGCCCAATACCACAAAATTTGTTAATCACCATTAATATTCAGCAAAAACAAAAAAAAAAAAAGAAACAAAAGAATTTAAAAAATAAATAAGTTGAAGAAATGTTCCATATATAAGTTGGTTAAAATATGAATATATAGTAGTTAATAATATTAATGCTTCTTATACAAGCAATGCAGGGTTAAAAAAAATTATGGGATAGTAATTAAAATACCAATATTTTCTATAGACGTACCTTTCTTTCATGGTTATTTGATCCATGAACTAACGTAGCTAGGAAGCAAATATTGAAGGTAAACACTAGTACATTAATTAGTAACGTCCTCATTTTTTTTTATGCTCTCTCTAAAAGATTTTATGCTTTGTGTTCTTCACTAAATAGACATAGAAGAAGAGAACTTCATATAATTAATTTCTTAGTGTTCCTTAAAATTTATAAGTGATATAAATATACGCATCTCTCTCTCTCTCTCTCTATGCGCAAAGTACGTTGATGAGAGTGAAAGTAGCTAGAATTAAGTTTTTGACCGAGAAATGAAGAGTAATAGGGATACAATTCAGTCTTGGTTCCGGTTAAGGGTGAGAGTTTAGTGGCTTGGGATTTGGATCTAATAATTATTAATGTAATTACGTACCCAGGAAGATCCAATGTTGTGTTAGGATTTGAAATTAAACATTAATTATTGCATAATGATTTGTTTATTTATATGAAATTTCCATGTGTCATGTAGATAGAATTCGGACAATCCCACACATCCACATGTACACTTGCGAGGTTTTTTATTATGTCCTAGTCTCCCGGGATATTATAAGAAATGAAATTTACTAATTGTTTAGTACTAATTATAATAAATAATTATTGTCTTCCCTTAAACAAAAAATAAAAATGAGAAATATTCTTGGGCAGGAAGAGGGGAAAAAAAATTACCCAACCATCGATATTGTGTTGCCTTTTGAATCTTCAAATTTCCATTAGGTTTCATTAATTTTGTCTTTTTTTTTTTTTTTTTTTTTTTTTTTTTTAATCTTAATACGATTTCGATGTAATTGTCTGTCCAAAACTATGTTGTAGAGTTCAATCAAATGATGAAAAAGAGGGGGGATGGGAAATAAATATTAAAAAGGTGGTTGCGTACTAAGCCTAACCATTCTTGTTCTTGCATCCTTAGATTAAAAAAAAAAAAAAAAAAAAAAAAAAAAATATATATATGCTCTTACCAATGATGTTTGAATCATGTTAATTCTGTAATAGAGAGGCGTAGGAAACAAAAATTATGTCATTAACGGTGAAAATTTTTCAACTGAAATTAACTATTTATAAAGAATAATTACGCGCAAATCGATGAATAGTAAATATAAAAATAAGATAACACAATATTTATAGAGGTTCGACTGGTGTAATTCCTGTGTCTTCTTTAGAGCTCTTAATTATTCACTATATGCTCAAAAGTATAAGAACACTTGTAGAATTCTCTAAGACTATCTCTAATGCAAATGTTAATGCCAATTGTCTATTTACTATCAAAAAATGTAATATGATATGTTATTTTCATTCTTACTTCAATACATAATGTTATTAAAATGTTAAATCTACTTTTTTACATGATTATTAAGCTTTGAAACTTATAAGTTTAAAATAATTAGAAAATATAAAAGTTGCAATGATTACATGAAAAAATAAACATTTCAATTAATGACAAACAAATATTAAATTTTCCACATGTTATATACATAGTGAGAAATTTGCCACAAAATATAACATATGAAAAAATTTACCACAACAAATAGCATTGAAGAAGAGAGTGTTTTTTACTCTCAAATGCTAAATTTGTAATTAGCACATAAATTATAGCATTGTATTGGAGATGCTCTAAAGAACTAAACTTGTGCATAGAAATTAAATGAGGGATCTTATCCTCTATTTATAGATCACCAATCCTTTCCAGATAATTGGGATCTTCGGTTTATCTCTTTCTTTAAAGAATCTTCAGTATAATCTCTTTCTTCTCGTAAGGATATATCTTTCCTATCATATTTCAAATTCATATTTGAATCTGATACATTTATCTTCTTAGAATATCTTTTCCATTATTTGAATTTTATAAGTTCTCGCCATCTGCAGTCTGCAGACGTGAACTTGAATGGAATCCCCGACGCCTCGAGCATGCGGTGGAGGCAGCTTGGAGATACCTCGTCCACAAGTCGAGGCTTTCAGCTGCCTCTTCCAGGCATATCATATATGCGAAGCTTTGGAGGATCTACATGAATATTTTTCTAAAAATAGATTAACTATTAGAAATATTACAATGTTTTTTAAATTTAACATTCTGAAACCTTTTTTTTTTTTTTTAAAAAAAGAGAAAATTGTAGTGCATGAGTCTGAATTTTTATCATTCATTCTTGATTAATATCTTTTTGCTAGTCCGATTATTTGGCTAAAAAAGTTATTAATCTAATAAGTAGTATAAATTCTGACGCATATACTTTTATGATTATTTGTCTCCTTTCTCCTTTTTAACATAATTGGTGTGCACATAATTCTCAACAATCAACTTGCATTCCTAACAAATGGCTACAAATTGTACAAGATAATTCTTCGAAAAAGAATATACAAGATAATCAATCATTCACTACGTGAAAGTGACATAACATGATACAACAAACATTTTTCTTATGTTTATCCTTCTTGCATCGATTATCCTTCTAAAATGGATTATTTGATGATTTATCATAAGATGATAGCTGAAAATGGGCCAAAATACTGTTTCTTTTTTTTTTTTAAAGATAAAAACAGTTCAAATCCGGGTGTCGCCTAATCAACAAAAGAATCGAAATACTTTATTTTGTTTTGCTGATATAACTTGTCAATTTTTTTTCTAGCAGAAGCAAGTAGAGGAAAAGGACTCTGAATTTGTTATGGAAGTCTATTATTTATGATATTCTAAATAATTATTGTAGTCTATTTCATTTTATTAATTGAATGGTATGATTGTTCATTTTTTAATGTAGTGATATAAATAATATTTTTTACTATTTTGAGTGGTATTTTTGAGTTTTTCCCGTATTATTCTATTTGTTATGAGTTAATTCTAACCTATCTAGTACACTACTTCATTGCCACGTGTGAAAGTAACATAGGAGAGAAATACAAAAACTCACTCAGATGTCATCTTTACATTTGTGTGATCAAATGATTAAATTTAACATCTATATATTACTCAATTTTGCTATTATGATGGTTGTAATATTTTATTAGATTAGTTTTTCTTTTCTATAAAGATGATTAGACATCTCTCATTCTGGATTTTAAAGAGTATTATGATAGAATATCAAAATCGACCAAGATAATAAGAGACTACCTTCGGTGGCATGCTACGTAATCATAAGCAAAATTTTAGTCTAAGCTTGAATAATCTACAAGCTCTAACAATTGATTGACTGGTAGATGTTTTAATTACTAGGATGTTTAACATGAGATTTATGTCATAGTTCGAATTATAATTCGTGACTCGTTACAGTATTTTTTTACAAAAAATACATGTAAACAAAAAATAACTAAATCATAATTTTAAATTCATAAACCAAACGTTTTTTCTTTCCCATAATGTTCAAAGTACCGAGTTGTTTAGATTTAAGTACATAATAATAATAATAGACATTTCTGCGTGTTCGTTTATGAAAATCAGTGGAGAGAAGACCTAAAAAGTCCAACACTATTTTTCAACACGAAGGCCTTGAATCTTTGGAGTGTATCTTGAGTGTAGTTTTTGAGTTGAATTTGAGTTATAACTTGAGTTGAAGTTAGAACTTGAATAAAGTTGAGTAAAATTGAATAAAGTTGAAACTTAAAAGAATGTGAACTTGAATAAAGTTGAAACTTGAGTTGTCTTTTTTTGAGTTTTTTGGACAAAAGAACATGCCCTTTATTTTTATTTTCTTTTCAAAAAAAAAATTAATGAATAATTTAGTTGAATAATGCGTCAGCATACACTCATACTCGATCGAATACTTTGATGCGAGTTCAGAACCCATCTCTTCCTGTTTCTGTCTTTCTTGAAATGACCTCACAGCAATTCCCACCCCCCTGCATGCATTGCACGATGGATGTGGAGAAGTAGACCATTATCTCGACAATAATGAGCCAGGGTATGCATTACGATAGGAACTCCCAATTCTCTGGCAAATAGAACGTGCTGAGCCAAATCTTCTTCATGTAAAACTAGCTTTATTTAGATTGGGAAAATCGTACGGTTTTATGAAACTATGCTATGGCTCGAATCCGTAGTCAATCCTATTTCCGATAGGAACAGTTGACAATTGAATCCAATTTTTCCCATTGTGCGAAAAGAAGGCCCGACTCCAAGTTGTTCAAGAATAGTGGCGTTGAGTTTCTCAACCCTTTGCCTTAGGATTAGTCAGTTCTATTTCTCGATCGCCCCTTATAGAGCACATGGGAGATATCCTTGAATAAAATAACTAACACCACTTAATATATAAAAAAAAAAAAAAAGGAAAATGACTAACAAGTATCTTTATGGAAATGTGGCACCTTTTAATTACTCCCAACAAAATTTGAAAGCCACTCCAACAAAATTTAATTGACAAACTAAACAGTATATATGGAAAATAAATAAATAAATAAACGAAGCCAGTGACCTTATTCAGCCTAAACAATAACAAAAAGAAGAAAAAAAGAAAAGTATATAATTTGTTGTAATTTTGTGTAAGGCTTATTGTTTATGCCATTCTAAATAATTAAGTTTATTGTGACATATTTTTTATTAATTAAATGACAATTATTTATTTTTAAGTATAATAGCATATATAATACTTTTACTGTCGTGAGTGGTATTTGTAATTTTTTTTCCTTATAAAATTGAACCATTAATATTTTGAACAATACGAATATAAGTCAAGCTTCCGTGTTACTTTTCATTACTTTTACAAACTCTGATTTTATAGATTTTATGCAATATACTATAGTCATTCTGTGAATATATTCCCATGTCTTCAGATAAAGTCCCAAGTAAAATTTGATCCCTATTCCATGTTCAATGCCAAATCGTTCAAGCAGAGTTATATACACATATATTGAGTTCTTATAAATGCACATTATACATGAATACATAGATGATTGGTTGGTCAGTGAAATGAAGTAATCAAAAATCCAAATCAATTACCAAAGCTTCAAATACTGATTATCATGCCCATCACTTTTTTCTAGTAATTAGTTGTACTCGACATGCTATACGTAATTCGTATATTAAGTTTTAATTACCGTATTATTATTTTTAAATTTATTTAATAATAAAGATCTTATTTAGTTAGTTTGTTAATATACACAGTCAATACAAACATTTTTATAAGCATCGCCAATTAAATGACAAGAATTACATAAAAAAAGATTAAATAAAAACACATCTGAAAAAATATATTTCAATGAAAATACTCGGGAAAAAAATATTTAAACAAAGTACATCAAGAAATATTACATTGTAGGGAATCTTTTGACCAAACGAAAAAAAAAAAAAAAAAAAATGCGCACATATGAAAGAAATTATGTTAATTGAAGTAAAATAAGTGAAAAAGCGCAATTTAAAATCACCCAATAGAAACAGATTAGAAAGAATGCATTTATCAAAAACTAATAGTTACAATTAAATAAAGCTTAGAGAAAGGAAAATGAGACACATTTAAAAGCACATAGAATTTGAATATAAAATCTCAAAAAGGAATCAAAATAGAAAAAAAATAAAATTTTACGTCAAGAGTAAGAAAAGGCTAAAAAAGGTCCAAAATGAAGAAATAATAAATTTTAAGGAAAAAACAACCCAAACAAAAAATAAAATAAAATTTCAGAGCGAATTTTTCTTTAAAAAAAAAGGTCAACAAGGACCAAAATGAAAAAAATAAATAAGTTTTAAGTTAAAAAGCAATAAAATAAAATACAATAAAGGTTTTGATGAAAAAAAAAAAAAAAGAGAAGAGTGGGGGATTTCGACCAAAACGGTATTGTTTTGGTCGAAATCGTACAGGAGCTATTGGCATTTCTAATATAGATTGAAAAAAAAAAAAAATGATCAATAGTCTTCTCGCGTACACTATCAGCCCAAAGTAATCTATTAGGACCGCGGTGAAGCAAAAAAATAATAAATAAAAAAAATAATAAATAATAAATGGCGTTATCTTAACTCAAATTATGTTTGAGTACATTTTAATAATAAATATAGAACTCGTTTAGTTTACTGATAAAAATTTTTAATTTGGGTTAATATGTGATTTTACATGAAAATTTTTTAGTGCAGTAAAAAAGTTAAATATGGGCCCGTTTAGTTCCCTGATTCAAGTTTTTAATTCGAGTTGATATGTGATTTTATGTAAGAGTTTTTTACTGTTGTAAAAAGTTAAATGTGATTGTTTGTGAGAGCCTTTTACTGTAACAAAACTCGAATCAATCAATAAAATAAACGGGGCCTGCGATTATTTTTGAGAACTTTTTACTGTAATAAAACTCGAATTCTAAACTCGAATCGGTGAAATAAACATACCATAATCTCAATTTTATAATGTTACTGTGAACATATCAAAATGTACAGTAGTATTCCTTAACTTTTTTCGTGCTGATCATGTCAAAATGTACTAGCACTTCGCCGTCTCTTATTGAAGTACTTCCTAATTTATCAGGTAGTTAGTTTGAACTTTCTATCCATAACCTTTTGCGTGCATTTAACATGTAATTTTGTTTTTTGTTTTTTGCTGCTAACTGTAATATTACCCATATGGTTAAAAAATATCTCTATATTTAATCGTCTACAAAAATAACTTTTATTGATTTGACACAAAAGAATATGCGCTGTGTTAATCAATATCCACCGAATTAGTCCTAATCTTCTTCTGATCTCTCATTTTCCCTTCAATCTTGAAAAAAAAGAAAATCAATGACAACCTCAAAAAACATTAAAATATATTTAATAATTACAACACGTTTTATGATTAATCACTCACTCTCCACAATCACAAAGTGACTAATGACTTAACCCCATTTGTGTACATAATGAAAACTGTCAGATGATCACCTGGAAAAAGCATATATATATATATATATTTACTGTAGCATATAATAAGTGGACAAAGGGTTTATGCCATTGTCTAGCTGAGTACCGACATTTCAGTGCGCAATAGAAGTGTTGATAAAACCTAAAAGGTCAATATACCTTAAATATATAAAAAGGCACAGGGAAACTGTTGCCTTGTGGTACAATCAAACAGTACAAAATTCAGACACAAACACGTGAACACCATCATTCCCGCTGTAATTTTATTTATTTTTTAAGACTTTTTCAGTAAGCGGGTCTATTAATTGAGAGTTTTCGACCGTTAAATAGGATGAAAATCAAATCAGCTCAAAAAAATATTTAAAATAAATAAATTTTAATATAAATTTAATCGTTAAAAAATAAAAAATTATCGATAATTTAATTTTTGTAGACATATTAAAGGAATTTCTTTTTTTTTTAGAAATATTTCCATGTCTGTAATTAATTTACAATCCGTATGTTTTGTAGGTTTGAAATGTGATTGAGTCTACGAAGAAAAGGGAGCCTTAGATTCTAAGAATTACTAGGGCATTGCTAAGCCCATACATCGAAGTTCTAAATACCGAAAGGACGCACTTAATCTCTTTTTCTATTCATTTTCTGAACTTAGGTTCATTTAACATGAGAGTTTAAATTAAAGTGATTTTAATTTTAATTTTAGAATCAAAATTATGATTCATAATTTTAGGTCTAAATCATAGTTCTGAACTCATAATTAGAATAAGGGTTTAAACCACTCAAAACCAAGGGAGATGATTTTAGAATCAGGAGTGATTCATGATTTAAAACATCACATCAGAGTTTAAATCTTGAATCAAAACCATCTTAACCAAACACTGATTCTGAATGAGTCAAATCAAAACCACCTTTTACTTTTTGTAAATAAATACTCGTTCTGAACCAGAATTATAGTTTTAGATTTAAAACCCTTACACCAAACAACACTTTAGTGATTGAGATTTGTCTTATATTTGTTTGTTTTTCTTTGTAAATACACATAAACAAAGAGCTCACATAATTTATAGGTAGAGGACCACAAGACATTCGGGAGGAAGTAACAATATTGTATCTTTGTTTCCATTGTTGTACAGCATATTGCATGATCCATTCATTATACACATGCATTTATTGATAATAATAAAGTACTTATCATGTTTGGTAGACTGTACTGTCTTATACTGTGGAGATTCTCTGAAGAAAAAAGGAGAAGTAAATCGAAAAGAATTAGTTGCTCTGACATATATACACCAAGCACCATTTAAGCAACGTATACATTTCAATGAGTAGTACATTTGAAGTTCAAACAAAGAACAAGATTAGTACTATATATATATATATATATATATATATATATATCTTTTTCTGCGAATCAAAGAGCATTAAATTAAAAGCTCACAGTAGTTAGTACTACTCGAAACTAGTATGAATTAATTCTTACAATATAAATTTAAAAATAGAAATTCATTAATGCAACAATATAATCCGTCCAAATTTTGGACGTTTCTGATCCAGTACAAGTACATGATACATGACATAATACCATATACCTAGGGTTTCCATGAAAAGAAACTCTACCTAGGGTTTGGACTTAATACATAAACCCAAGTACAAATTAAATAAAAAGCTTGCTCTCTAGCCAATTATTAAGCCAGAGAAACTTATATGACCAGTTAATACAAGAATCACAAAGTACAAGAGAAGCTTACATTTACACACATTTTCCCATCATCATTAATATTCATTTCCAAAACTACTCAAAACTATCCCACTGTACCTTCAACTGTACATTCTTTTTGTGCAACAAGAGAGCTAAGAGCCTAAGACAAGTACTACTATTAGTACACTCCCCTTGGAAAAAATATGGATATATATACACATATGTGTGTGTGTGTGTGTGTGTGTGTGTGTGTGTATATATATATCCACTTGAGCTGTCAAAAATAGCCACCCATAGCCACGTGGCATTCATATTCTGCACCAGTACCAAGATTTAAAAAAAAAAAAAAAAAAAAACCCCCCCCTACCGACACCAAGTACCGGATATATTACATGGCAACAAACAATATAATGTGTATGTGTGATGCAAAATTTAGGTCACGTTTTATACTCACATTTTAACTAGGCCATGTCACTTTCCTCTTAAACCAGTGCCCCTTCTTGCAACTTGGATAGATAATTGGAATCCTTAACTGCGCATAAACATGCACCGAGAAAAAAACCCAATTGGTTGGTATTAGACGCGGAAATTGAATCTTATACGTATAATATACGAAAAATACGATATGACTACTCCTTAGATTTTCCTTCTTTCTTTCACCAACACCGGAAGCCCGCCACTGAAAGTGGCCGTGAGCCCCGGCGAGAACCGTGGCTGTGTGTGTCGCGGTGACGGTGGTGTAGCGAGTTTGATCTCGAAGCGGCGGAGCAGGGCGAGAGCCACGCTCTTGAGCTCAACCATGGCCATTTCTTTGCCCAAACAGACCCTAAGCCCGGCTTGGAAAACCGGGTACTTAAACGGATTCTCCTGTCTAAAAACTCCGTCGTTTCGCAACCATCTCTCGGGCTTGAACTCCATAAAATCCAACCCCCAAATCTCCTCCAAACGCCCCATGGCGTAAGGGTGGTAGGTAACCCTAGTCCCCCTCTTGACGACTGTTCCGTCGGGCAAAACGTCGTCGTATAGGCAGAATTTGGAGTCGAACTGTATAGGAGGGTAAAGCCTCATGCTCTCATAAATCGCAGCTTTCAGGTAGTGAAGCTTCTGCACTTGTTCGAAGTTTTTAAGGTTCCGATTCGGGCCGATTACTCTGTCGGCTTCGGCACAAATTGCCGCCTCGACGTCTGGGTGGTTCACCACCAGCCAGAAGAAGCTTGTCAGAGCCGATGCAATAGTGTCACGCCCGGCCAACAGGAAGCTAACGACGATGTCCCTCAAATACGACTCGTCGTTTACGGTTCTCATGAAACGGGACAATAGATCCATGTGGTTAGAAAAACCCATCTTCCTTCTTTGCCTGATAACCTCCTTAGCCAGCATGTTTACCACCTTTATCGCCACTTTCAACTGCTTCTCACTCCCTAAATTCAACAGCCTCTTCACCTTCCACACCAGCGGCGACGCCGTCATCGCCCGCTCCGCTGACAGCCGCGACGCCAAGTCGAACGACACGGCGAACTCCGACAACGGGACCGACATCTCCAAGCACATGGGGTCGAGACCAAACGAGAATCTGCATATGCTGTCGAACGAGAATCGCCTGAACACGTCCTGGAGGTCTAAAACGCCGCCGTTTCCATCGAATCCGGAAACCGATTTCCCTGCGGAAAACGACGACAAGAGAGGGATGAGACGACTCTCAATCTCCTTATTCACAATCTCGAACGCGAACGACCTTATGGAGTACCTGTCGAGCTCCAAGCTGGCCATTTTCCTCTGAAACCGCCACGAATCGCCGTCGACGTTGAATATTCCGTGACCGAGAAAGTCGCCGAGGATCGCCGAGAAAGGTTTCCCTTTAGGGAAATTGTCGAACCTCGTTTTCAGCATGTACTCCACGTTATTGGGATTGGCCGTGACGATGTTCCCGAGGACATGGATGTGGATCGTCTTGGTCGGAGAATTACTCAAGAGGTGCGAGTACCAGTCGCAAAGATTTGGGAACTGTTTGGTCCAGCTTGAGGTGAGATAAACATGGCAAATTTCGCAGTTGCACCAGAGGTATCTCTGCCGTAACGCGCGAAATATTCGCGAAAATAAAAGGAAAGAACACACCAGAATGAACGAGAGCGAGAACCCAGAAGTTTGGAGCTCCATCATTAGGGATAGAAAGAAAGATGAGGAAAGGAAAGTGAGAAGTAACAAAATAATAAGGATTGATTAGAGAGGAGCGAGTCAGAGAGAGACAAGAGAGCATATTTGAAGCTATTATATATTGGATTGTAAGCTTATAATTGTTATTATTATTATTATTTTTTTTTTAGGCGCTTCAATCACAAAAATTCGTATTGAGATTATTTACGTGTTTCTAAATGTTAAAATATCACCTCACAATCATATATACAATAGAAAAATATGTATATAAATGAATTAATAATATGAAAATCTGACGTTATAATACATTATACCATGATAGAGCTCCTTTTTTTTTTTTTTTTTTTTTTTTCGAAACAGCCGTTGGTTTAGTGGCTTTCTCTATTTCTAGCTAGCTAAAAAGAAAATGATAACAAAATGAAAATTGAAATAATATAAGATCGTTAAGAACCCGTGCAATAAAGGGCACCGTACATACCAATTAGGGAGTTTACTAAAGGGCATCTTCTTGGACGTTATCATTACCTTATATGTAAGTGTGTAACTTAATTAATCAAGATATTAACCCACGTGCTCTTATTCTTTATCCGTACCAAACTCATATGATATTGTCTTGGAGGCCAAATATATATATATATATATATTATGTATTTCATATATATATATATATATATATATATGAAATACATATAATATATATTTTTGGCCTCCAAAACAGAATTAGAAAGATTAGATTTCAACAACATTTACTTAAAAAAGAAAAATGAATTCACAAAGAAACTATAACATTTATAGGAACAACTTTTTTGGAGTGGAAAAAAGGAGTTTTCCTTTCAAGTTTCAAGGAGACACCTAATTAAAGTCCTTCCCCACCAAAATAATTATAACAGAAAAGAAAGAAAACGAAATGCAATGCACCTCTTTGTCTGAGGGAAGTCTTTTATTGAAAGTTTATTAAGTGATTAATTAATGGGAGAAAGAGGAAAATAGGCCAAAATTTGAGATGAATTAAAATTAATAGGCCAATAGTTTACATAAGTTAATAAATAGGCCAAATTATTATTTTCGTCCATAACTTGTCTGGTTATGAACCATAATTTGACAAGTTATTATTCATAATTGTCCATAACTTATCTGGTTATGAACCATAACTTGACAAGTTTGTCTCTTATCTATTAAACTATAACTTAACAAGATCATTTTTAGCCTATTTTCTTTCTTAAACTTTTTATATTGGCCTATTTTCTACTATTTCCCTTAATTAATATATAATAATTTGTCACGGCCTGGCCTGTCATGTTTAATGAGGACACTAATACTACTTTTCTCAATAACGTGATCATTTTTCAATGAAATATTAACAATTAATCAATTATCTAATGATGCGTATTAATTGAATTGATAAATAACAATAATATATATAGTGCTTGCCCACATTTTCCTTTCGTTATAGAGCAATAAATATATGTCATTCTAATAGTAATATCTCTTCTCCCTTTTAATAATCAGTAACTTGAAGAATATATAAATCTCTTTTTGTCCTTTTCTAATTTTCTATTCGTTTTGGAGGTATTCTAAGGAATAGTAATACAGGTAATTGAAACTCTCCTAAAAACACGACTATCCTTCTTTCAAAGAAAGGAAAAAAAAAAAAAAAAAAAAACTCCTCTCTGGTTTTATTTTTATATTAGTCTTCGCCTTCACACACGCATATACTTAGGCGTCAAGAAAGATTTTGAACATATTCAAGAAAAAGAAAAAAAAAAAGTAGATTTGTTTTGTTTTCTCGGGATTAAATACCTTACAAACTAGTCCTCGTAGCTAGGAGACCCTTTTAAACCTTCAGATTTAAACATTACTAATATCACATATTTTAAAATAAATAAATAAATAAATAAACAACTCAATAATGAAAACTGATATCGATATAAATGTGAGGGTTCAAATTGTACCCTACACAATAGGGTAATATATTGTATTGTTTCATACGTCCCTACCCTAATTTTCTCTCATTGTTTTTTTTTTTTTTTTGATTTCTTATAAAATTATTTTTTTTAACAAGTCGTAACATTAATTATATTAACTTCATGTTGGGGTACAATTAGAGTCTTTCATTTTACCATTTTAATTTTATTATAATAAAACATTTTTAAAAATAATTAAATTTAATTTTTTTATTATAATAAAAAATTTTCGTATAAAATTATATCTTAATTTAAATTAAAAATCAACAACTGTGATTTGCCGAAATTGAACGTTGCTGACGTTTGCATGCGTAAGAAATAGTGAAATGCCAGCTGGATTCTTATTATTATTTTTTTTTGTTGACAGGACGACGGGCATGTCCTCTGTACTTTATTGCAGCAGTTGCAACCAAAGTCTCAATTTGACAAATTAGCTTCATTAAAACGTGCATAAATGGAGGCCACGCATATATATACATACATACATGTATAAATGGTTGAGAATGATGTCCGAAAAGTATAAATAATTAAAAATGATGTTTTAAAAGTATGAGATGTAATAAAATATTTATTATTTATTTAATAAAAGAGTTTATTTATTATTTTATGTATATATATTTATGAATATTTTATGAATATTAATGAAAATTTTATGATTATTTATGTAACTTTAAACATTGTATATAGTGTTATATATGAGAGGATAATATTTAAGGATAATAATCAAAAAGCAATGTTCATAATGAATTTAATTAAAGTTCAAAATCTTTAATTAAAATATTATTAATACATGTCATTCCCATTTAGAATGAAATAGTGTTATCCGCACTGTTAATATGGTAAGATATTGAATGAGTGTATTTCGCATAATGAGATTATGTGGAACAAGGATACAGACGCAATATGAATTTCTAATAATTTCCGTTAAGTATAGAAATTCTAATTGAGTCTACCGATGGTCATATGTAGAATGATCTTAATCCTGAGTTCTTAACAAACTCTTATTTATGGATTTGTGTCTTTTGATTTACTCGGTATGGATTTCGAGATCCTGAATCCTATTCCTTGTATTTTGGAGACATGATGAAGTAGGTAGCTGAGAATGTTATTATACGAGATGGAATCCATTCCTTCTTGAGAAAGAAGTAGCTAAATAATTCTCTTGAAGGTTGATTCGGTACTTGGACCCGCAGGAGCTCCGATTCATGAATGTGTTTTATGAATCACTGTCCATGAGAGAATCAATGGTATTCAAGGATAAAGATATAATTAGAGAGGTTAACGGATTCTACATGGCTCTAATTATGAATTATTTATGGAGAATTGATCTATATGCAATGACTATATCAAATGGACACTTCACAGTTTAGAAGTAATTTATATCTATAATTTCGAGAGTGCAATTCCAAGTTTATAATGGAGTAACTATTGGAATTAATAGAATTAATTAATTAATTAAAGTGTTTAATTGATTATTAATTTTATTGGAGCTTAGGATTATAGGTCCATTAGTCCCACATCGTCCTAGTAATTCTACCAGACACAAAGGGTAAAATGAGAATTTTAGAATTACGAAATTCTAAAATTAAACACTCGAAAATAATTAATTAAGAATTAATTATTATTTTAATAATGTGATTATTTAAATTTGAATTTGAACACATCTAGATTTATCCATTTAAACTTATTTGATAAGTTGTTCAATTTAGAATTCAAATTAATTTAAGTTTGACTTAAATTGGAATTTGAATTTGAGTCAAAATTGGACTACATGATAAATGATAATTTTTCTCTTCCTTCCCTATCTGATATTGGCGCCTACACAGGGATAAAATCCCCTAGGTTTGGTCAGCCATAAGAAGAAAGGATAAGAGGAGATTTTGTTCCAAATTCAAATAGGAGATAATTAACAAGCCTTATCTTAGAGATAGAGATTTGATTCCTTTTTGAAGTTTGACTTCTACTATTTAAATATGAGAATGATAGAAAATTGTGGACATAATTTTTGAAACATATTTTCAGCCCTAATTGGATTGGTGGCCGAATTTTCTCATAGCAAAAAAGAAAGGAAAAATATTTTCTCCAAAAATTCCACATCGTGCATGCGTTGGTGTTTGTGAAAATTTGAGTGTTTATTGTTGCCCATTGTGTCTCATGTGTTCTTACACACATGTCTTTGTGGATTCTAGGAATTGACGTGGAAGACATTGGTTTTCTAAACACAAAACTTTGGAGCAAGGATTGTTTGAGATCAAAGAACTCAAGTTATCAACCGAGTCGGCATCCAGGTATTTTTCCTAATTGAATTCTTAATAAATGAATTAATGAGATTAATTTATTTGTGCATAAATTAATATAATCTATAGAGTATCTCAAAGATTTTGTGAAAATTTTTGTTATACACGATCCGCTATCTACCATGCTTCCGCCATATATATATATCCATACGTACATATGTATATACGCATGCACTGTATTTGCCGATAATTTATTAATATATTCACGCACACATACACATACATATATTAGCTAGTATTTATATATTGAAGCATGTACATAGATAAATGGTACGTACAGGGGATATAAACACTAACATGTTTAGTTCATTGATTCGAGTTTTTAATTCGAGTTGAGATATGATTTTATGTGAGAGCTTTTTACTGTAGTAAAAAAGTTAGACGTGACCGTTTATGAGAGCTTACTGTAACAAAACTCAAATTTTAAACTCGAATCAGTGAAACGAACGAGACTTATGTACTTTTTTTTCCTAACCATCATATATACTAGAATTTGTTAAAATAATCTAAAATAAAATTAAAAAAAATAATCAAGTTCAACCTTT
The DNA here is from genome assembly GCA_012066045.3 of Morus alba. NCBI lineage: Eukaryota > Viridiplantae > Streptophyta > Magnoliopsida > Rosales > Moraceae > Morus > Morus alba. The sequence goes on along the minus strand of CP050226.2, from coordinate 17,853,409 downwards.
CATGATTGTCTGATTTATGCATGATTTGATTTCACTAGGATATTCTTATACGTGGAACCGAATTGCTCTTGTTCACCCCCCTAAAAAAGTTATAGAAAAATGGTCTTGTTGAACAGAGATCTTCTAATTACCTGTAGGGTTTTAGTCTCATGTGTATGAAAATAGTTCAGAATTAAAGTCAGAAAGCAAGTAGATATGGCATTATATAATAACTTTGAAATATCGGTATTATATATAGACTATATTTGTGTCCTATTATTATTATTATTTTTTATCGTGTTAAATGGGTTGATTTTTCTTGCTGTAACTAGATAGGAGCAGGTTGCATAGTCGTTATCTCAAGCTCTCTTAATTAGGTCTTATAGCAACTCTTGATTTTGGCTTAATTAAATTAATTGGTTGTCTGTCGTTGTGTCCATATATACTCTATTTATTCTTGCAATTACAGACTTCTTGTAATCGTTTTCGTCTTCATATTTTATAATTCCTAGTAATGATATATGATGATGTTAATAATTAGTAACTTGCTACTTAATTGCCGTTTTGCTAGTTAGCAGTAGGTGTAAAATAATTTTTCTTCTCATTCAAGCTAATTGCACAATAATTGGTGTATATAGATTGAAAAGTCTGTTTTTGGTCGGTGTCACTTGCAACACTAGTTGTGACACTGATGACAGTAAAAGTGTAGACATATATGTTTTTCTTTTAATTCAGTTTCAATGATTGTGAGTGCAATAAAATAACAGAAAGTATAAAGAACACAAGAAAATGGTATCGCAGTTCGGTACGCACACCTACTTTACGAGACCACGCCCAGACAATGAACAATCTACTAAGTTCAAAGGATTACACACACCAATCGGACTTAGACACCCAAAGACTCCCTCCTTGATGTTGCCGCCGCCGTGTCGAATCTTCTTAATGGCCTTGTCCAGCGAGCACCACTCGTCTTCAAAATTACACGGCGAAATCCCTTCAGCTAGCAGTGCGCTTTCTCCGGAAAGCTTCTAATCCTTCTCCCGAAGGACGATCTTCAATCAACACATAAAGGCTCACTCTCACATAGACTTTTTCTGAATATTTCTTCTATAAAAAAACTATGCCCCAAATGTCTCCTTTAATTTCTAAAAGCTTAAAGACATAAAAAACAATTTCTCTTCCTTCCGAGGCACACACCTTCACGTACACACATGCAATATATATATATATATATAAATAATCATAGCACCAATCCAGATTTTTCTGTTTTCAGCCTTGTGTCACCACACACTACACGTTCTGCCATTGCACTTTTATTCAACCTACCTTAAGTCTGAAAAATAATCAGCCATCAATACCAATCAGTCCACCCCTTGATTTTCTGCTAATTCATTCACCAAAAGTCCACTGCCAGTCAATCTTACAACCAATTTGCCAAAAATAAGCTAACACAAAATGCACTAACAATCTCCTCCTTCGACTTTTTTTTGGCAAAACTAACACAAGTTCCTATTTTCAATAAAAATTCAAAAACTTTCAAAAACTAGACGACAAATCATAAAAGTACAACTTTCAAAAACTAGACGACAAATCATAAAAGTATAAAATAATCTCGGACAAAAATAGGCAAAAATAATCTCCCCTTTTGGAACACTGGGAAACAATTCATTAATTTCTGCAACTGGCTCCCCCTGAATCCTCTACGAGTCTTACTCCCCCTAAATTTAATATTCTCCCATGCATATCTATCAAAAATTTGGAGTGACCATTACCACAATACCCAGAGTTAGTAGTACATGCTTTAAAAGAATTATAAACCTTATGACACCTTGAATCATATTTTCTTACCCACACTTGTCTAGAAAATTTATTTTTTACATAAACCTTCATTTTAGGTGTCCTTCTTGTAGAATTTGGGGGATTAGGAAGCATACCTCTCTTCAAAACATTCAAATACTTATAACATCTTGGTCTTATCAGCTAAACCACAATAATGACATATGGGAATAAACTTTTTACGTCGTGAGGGTGAGATAATACCTTTCTTATAGAGGATAGTCTGAGATTCAAGAGCGGGTGTCTTCTTCACAAACACTGTCTTGGATGTTGAACATTTACCTGTGTAGCCAAGTCCATGACAATCACAACTAGCTTTTCCATATAGAGAGAATATGATCCAATTTGGTGGTGCCGAAATTCATCATCTTCAAATTTTTCTAAGTGCTCTCCAGTTCAGCCTTTGTGTCCTGCAACTTTTTCTCATTTTCAGCAACTTGAAATTCATAGTTTATGGCAGCACTCTTCAACACATCATTATCTTTGACAAGATCATCTACGCGCTCCTGTGGAGACTTATTTATTTTACACACTTTAACCCAGTTGCTGAACATGGTCTTATAAGCTTCCTGTATGGCATCAATAGTCAACTCCTCACCATCATTGTTACTTTCAAAATATGAAAATCTCCTTCATTTTTACTATTCACAGAATCTGTTACAGGCAGTGTTGCAACACTGTCTGCGACACTGTCGACAGAAACACCTTGATCAGTATAAACATTGAAAGCAACTAAATTACTCACATGATCATCATCATACTCCTGACTTCCTTCAGATTCTTCATCACTCCAGGTAGCATTATGTGATTTCTTTTTCTTCTTGAGAGTGTTAGCACACTCGAATTTTATGTGGCCGTAACCATAGCATTTCTGACATTGAATACCCCTATTTTTTGTCTTCATCTCTGTGTTATTTATTGCAACTTTATTCTTCTAGAAAGGGTTGACATTGCCAAAGTTTGGCCTTTTTTCCTTCTTGTTGAACTTCTTAGTGCCATCAAGTAGTGGGGAGCGTGAAACTAAACCTCCTTCTTTTAGAAAATCCATCCCTGCTACAATAGACCAACTCCTAAAATCTCACCAAACAAAGGGTTAGTGAACTGCTCTGATACCAATTGAAAGGTCTGTTTTTCAGTCTGTGTCACAAGTGGTGTTGCAACACTGGTTGTGACACTGATGATAGTAAAAGTGTAGACATGTATGTTTGTCTTTTAATTCAGTTTCAGTGATTGTGAGTGCAATAAAATAATAGAAAGCATAAAGAACACACGAAAATAGTATCGCAATTCGGTGCGCACACCTACTCTGCGGGGCCACGCCCAGACAATGAATAATCCACTAAGTTCAAAGGATTACACGCATCAATCCGACTTAGACACCCAAAGACACCCTCCTTGATGTTGCTGCTGCCGTGTCGAATCTTCTTAATGGCCTTGTCCAGCGAGCACCACTCGTCTTCAAAACTACACGGCGAAATCCCTTCGGCTGGCAGTGCGCTTTCTCCCGAAAGCTTCTAATCCTTCTCCCGAAGGATGATCTTCAATCAACACATAAAGGCTCACTCTGACATAGACTTTTTCTGAATATTTCTTCTATAAAAAACTATGCCCCAAATGTCTCCTTTAATTTCTAAAAGCTCAAAGACATAAAAAACAATTTCTCTTCTTTCCGAGGCACACACTTTCATGTACACACATAATATATATATATATATATATATATAATCATAGCACCAATCCAGATTTTTCTATTTTCAGCCCTGTGTCACCACACACTACATGTTCTGCCATTGCACTTTTATTCAACTTGCCTCAAGTCCGGAAAATAATCAGCCATCAATACCAATCAGTCCACCCCTTGATTTTCTGCCAATTCATTCCCCGAAAGTCCACTGCCAGTCAATCTTACAATCAATTTGCCAAAAATAAGCCAACACAAAATGCACTAACATAGATAAATATACTATATAGTGAAAAAATAAAACTGAAAGGATAAAAGAGTCAATCTAGGGATCATTTTTGTATTAGTTAAATATGAAATTTACTAAACTAACAGTTTTAATTTTTCATTATTTGTTGGGACAAATCAATTTAGATACAGATTTTAACTGTCAGATCAAATTGAAATAATTTAAAATAAAATAAAGTATATGTTAATTAACAGAATATCACAATTAGATTCAGGGTTTATTTGATAAATATATTTGAACCATAATTTAAGTTTTACTACAGTGTTTTTTTTCTCACAAAATACTTAAATTGAAAAAATTTCTTCTCTCACAAAATTCATACTAACAATCAAAATTACTAGAATATATGCTCTAAATGAGGCCTTAATGGTTCAGTATCCTATCGGCAGAGTAAATTCTTCTTATTTGTCAGGTGTTTGAGTTATAAGGCGGGTAACTAGTTTGATCATATGTACAAATACTTTTACAGGATCTTGCAATATTATCCCATTCACTATTTCCTTAAGTTGGAAAATGTGCCATTAATGTTGAAGAACCCATTTTCTTAATTTGTGGATTGATGAAATCACTAGGGGTTTGTTTGGTTCAACAACTTAAATTGTGAATATTTGAAGTTTTTTTGTTAGAATTTAGAATCTGAACTGTGGTGATTTAAATTGTTGTTTTGATATACAAATAAATTGTAATTTAAATTGGGAATAAAATTCAAACTGTGTTTGCATAAAGTATTAAAAACTGATATTAGAGTTTTGTAATAAATCTTATAAAACCTCATTGTAAATTAAAAAATATACAATATAGGTGAGGATTTGTTCCTCTTCATTATAAACACATTAAAAAAATCATCTCAATCAGAATTAAAACGAAAACGTAATGACATTTTTAAGATTAAAATTGAAAAGAAAAAAAAAAGTAGAATATTGAACTATTGGACTGTTGACAGCAATTCGGATTATTAAAATTTAAGCATAAGATAAATTTTAAAATCAATAATTTGAATTGTTCTTAAACTATTGTTATAGTTCTAATTGTCCTTAAATTTTTCTCCTCTAAATACCAATTTGAATCATAAACTAAAATTTGAATCCAAAACAACAATTCAAATTGTTCAAATAAACAAGGGCCAATACGTATTCTAGCTTTCATATGCCCACGATGGCAAATTTCTCTATTTGCAAAAAAATAATAATAATAATAATAATAATAATAATAATAAAATAAAAAAATAATAATAAAATAAAAATAAAAATAAAATAAAACTTTGCATATTGTGTTTCTGAGTGGAGGGGACAGATTATATTAGAAAAATTATTATTATTATTATTATTATTATTATTATTATTATTATTATTATTATTATTATTATTGACAAGATATCTGGATTAGACAACATAAACGAAAGAAGCTAATAACTTTTCATAAAACTAAAACTAGAAAGAAAAGAGAAAAGAAAAGAACATTTAGCTGAAATTCGTAGGACTTCACAATACACAAAATATAAACAGAGATTCTTTTATAAAAATGATTCAAGAGGAAAGTTTTATTAATAAAATAATTTTTCAAAAAATTTTATTTGTAAATGATTACTTTTTATAAAAAATGATTGGACGGTCATTTTTTTATAAAAAATAAAAAAATGTCATTTTATTAATTTTACTGTGTTTGATAGTCATTCTCTCGATAATCAAATAGATGTAACACTATATATGATGCTGAAATTCGTAAAACACAACTAATTAAGTGCTCTGCAGCGTTTAATTTAAACAAACAGATCAATTTGGCTAGAATTTCTGTGTACCATGAATCTATCAAATGAAAAGTTGATCAGCTTCTTTGATGAGCATCCTGTGAATTTTAACCTCACGTAACAATTACAGACTTAGCTAATTAGAACGAAAAGAACTTCATTATAATTAGGACCTCAATTATTGGAGAAAGAAATTAAAAAAAAAAAAAATTACACTGCATACTAAATTTATGAGAATGGAATAGAAATGAACAAATTTTTTTTTTTTTTGAAATATTAAGAAATAGTAAATCCTGCATCGTAATTATTATAATGGTATTCACATTTATGTTATAAAATTAAGCGATCATTATTTTAATAATATATATTTTCATTATTTGTAAGATGGTTTAAAATTTTTGTTATATGTCAACATGACCAGTAAAATTTTACTACATGTCTGAAAAAAGAAAAAAATCCTCGGAAAAAAATATCAGAATTGTTAAGGAGATGGACCAAGAGAGCCTCTTAATTTCATATTTAGGGTTGCAAGTCCAATCTTAGTTAACTAGAATTTGCGGATGAAATATATACATAAAACAAATTCCACTAATATGAAACAGTTTTAATTATCAAATCAGGTTGGATTAAGTCCCCGTTCACTTCACCGATTCGAATTTAAAATTTGAGTTTTGCTACAGTAAAAAGTTCACAGAAACAGTCACATCTAACTTTTTTTACTATAGTAAAAAGCTCTCACATAAAATCACATCTCAACTCGAATTATAAACTCGAATCAGCAAAGTAAAAAGGTAGACAGTTGAAAATTTTATCATTTGGTAGATTCTTTTTTTTTTTAGAGTTTTTCTAGTGTTCTCTCTTTTTTAAAACTATTGGTGTTATTGATTTATCAGTTATCAGATATGTATTAAGGCCTCGATTTATTCGAGTTTATCAAATTTTGCTATAGTAAAAACTTTGATCACATCTAACTTTTTTTTGCTAATTAAATCAAATTGAAAAAAAAATTGAATATAAAAATTTGATCATAAATTAAATCAAATTGAAAAATAATATAAATTTGACGATAAATAAATTGGAAACACTGGTGTTTTGAAAATAAAAAAAAAAAAAACACCAGAGAAAAAAAAAATTTTGTTGGAAAAAAATGATGGATCTTTTTCTTTTCCGTATAATTATTACTCAATAAAAAAATCCTTAAAACCGTTAAAGGAAAAAGCGTTATTTCTCAAACGGGAAAAATCTAAACCCTGGCAATAATGCATCTGATCTAGATTACTGGTCCCACTTCGGCATCACTTTGTGGACGACACTGTTCAGGTGGGTAAATAGACACTGTTCAAGTGGGTAATAAACTGACGTTTGGCTTTGTCACATCTTAACTTTTTTTATTTTTTATTTTTATTTTTTGCTTTTGACAAAAATGTCACGTCTTTGATTTGTAAAGCCGCTTATGCATATGTTTAGCCTTTTGGTCGGTTTGGTGCATATTTCAAATCAAAACAACATTTTAATGGTACAGGGGATCAACTAGAAATTGGCTCTTGTGCGCTACCACATTCACTCATTGCATCTTGATGTGATGTTAATGTGTCGTTTATTTTACCAATTTAAATTTTTAATTTTAAATTTTTAAAAATGTTACATTTAATTTTTTCTGTTATAGTGAAAAACTCTCAGAAAATATCACATCTCAATTCGAATTGAAAACTTAAATCCGCGAAGTGAACGAGGCCTAAGATTATATGAGTGAAACTGTAAAAACTAAGATACTTTTTCTAGTGTTTTTTCTTTTTTAAAAGTAGTGGTGTTCTCTACTTATTAGCTGTAGGATCTGTATTAAATTTAGTCAAAAGTCAAATTAAATTAAAAAAAGTAATATAGATCTAAAGACTAATAAGTAGAGAATACCAAAATTCTCAAAAAAGAGGAAACGCCAAAAAAATTCCAACTAATGGATATAATTGTGGTAGATCTTATATATGTGCATATACATAGTTATAAGTTTGATATTTCAGTGGATAAATGATCAAACAACCGATTTGAATCACTACAAAATAATAATAATAAGCATGGTTAATTTTTGAATTATAAGCATTGTGTTTAATAAATTAGTCGTTAAATTTTGTTGTTTGGACGTTTTGGTCCTGATAGTGAAATTAACAAATGATTTCTGAAATTTTATAGAAATGATAAAGTCTCAATGCATAGTAACTGAAATTTTTATAAGAATAATTACATTAATGTAAAATGTTCTCCTACTTGCTGTTAAAAACACTTAAAACATTTTGCATTTGATTGGGTCGTGACTCTCTGTAACAAAAATCAGAAGTCATTCGCTAATTTTAATATTAAGGATATAATTAAGTTCAAGATTAAGTTCTGTTGGACAAATAAATTACCGTTAGGTCTATTTTAAATTAAATAGATATGTATTAAACTGTCTATTCTGCAAAAATTTATATTTTGATGTACATTTTGACTACATTTAACTGAAGCTTATATTACCGAAAAACAAAGTCCTAAGGTAGAAGAATATTTAATGGATAAGATATTTTTTAACCCTAATTTAATGGTTAGTTTTTATGAAGTCTAATTAATATTTGAGAAATGTAAGATATTTCACGCAGTCCAAAATTCTGAAGTATCGTAATCCTAAACAAGAGACTGTATAACAGTTGGAGAATTCTAAAAGGAATGAAGTAAAACTTAAAAAAAAAAAAAAAAAAAAACAAACTTCAACTGTAGAACCTCACACCGGTTATGCATGTTTTTAACTATTGAATTTAGTCAAAACACATTCGGTGCGTTTATGACTCATTTTAAAATAATTTTATTTTTTATATAAAAATAAAAATGAAAATGTTTTTAATCTTAAACAGAAATTATTTTTGAAATGTGCTTAATAGTTTTATTAGATATTATTTTTAATATAAAAAAACTCATTAATGTCTTTCTCTCTCTTTGCTAGAGAAAGGAGAAAATGAAAACAAAAAATAAAAAATGAATAAAATTCATTTTTCATTTCTCTTTCATTTTATACTAAACTAAAAAATTGTTTTCATTTTTGTTTTTTATTTTTATTACGCCAAACGTCGTTTTTAAAATATTTTCATTATTCTTTTACAAAAAAGTGAAAAATAAAAAGGGGATCAATTCCAAACACGCCCATCAAATTAAGAGTGATTCTATTTACAACATCACTTTTATTCTCCACATCCCTTTATAATTATACACTCTACATAATTTTTAAATTATTAAATTTTCTTTTTACACAGTCTTATTATTCCAAATCACTCCTAACTTATTTTCACAAAATTATAAATGATGATTTTATTTATACCTCTTTTTTCTCTCTCCACTCATTTCTTTCCTCTCTACTATTCTAACTACACACTCCACATAATTTATTACTTTAATATCATCTTTTATTTATATATATTTTTTTATTTTTTTTGTTGAAACTTTAAGCATTGAGAGGGGGGTTTTTTTTTTTTAAGTTCTAAATGGAATTTCATTAACTGTGAATGGAATTTAGAAAAATTTAGTATTACATCTTTCTAAAAAATTAAATGACACAAATTTACTACCGCATGAGCATAATCAGCTATAAAAAAATCAAGGAGAAAATCTCGTAATCTGACATTATAAAAAAAAAAAAAAAAAAAAAAAAAGGAAGAAAAAGGTGAAACAATTTGCTTACAAAACTGATTAGCAAACAAATATGAATACAAAATGAAAAAGAAAAAGTAAAAAAAAAAAAAAAATCATACAACAAATAATAAAGAAAATTGAACATACCTCTTATGTAATTTTTTGGATTAGTCATTAAAAGGTGAAAATTAACGTTTTGACATAGATTTTTGAAATAGAATTATTTTGGAATATAATATGTGGAGCGGCACTGAGGGAAAAAAAAAAAACTTGCTATTAGTTTCCTTTCGTAATAAAATTTAATTCAATAACTAAATCTATTGTACTTTTTTGTCACTTTATTTGAAAGTCTTTTTGTAATAAGAAATTTTTAATTTGAGGGGGTGTGAAGAGTAAAAAGAATAATATGAATAGAACTACCTTAAAATAAACGAAATTTTTTCGGTAAAACCATAAAAGTTGAACTACCGGTAATCTCTACTTTCAACTGTTAGATTTATGTAGAGACTATATGTTCCCATAATGTTATTTTAATGAGATTTAAAGGTTAGATATCAATAATGATGTTCTACTAGAGAAAGTCTTTAAACTAAAAAATCATACAAAATTGATAATTTATTATATAGATTTGACTGTTTGAAAAAAAAAATCATAGAAGAGGAAATCTTATGAAATCTAAAAGTTTATAACTATATATAGAGTGATCCCATAATTTTGCGTATCCTAGATATGACATATTAATTATCATGCGACTATTTTTCTTAGAAAGAAAAGGAAAAGATAGGCCAATGACTCATGAGTACTCTCTATGCTATTTCGTCCCTCAAGCTCCACATTCTTATATATATGCCACTATCGAGATAATAGGGCATCTACGTGATATTACAAATGAAATTCATGATTTTCAATTCAATAAACTGTTTGAATTGAATTTATGGGCATGGTGGAACTAGTAGTGGCAAACATATATACATATAATATATATCTGTGTGTACTCTATTTCAACATAGGGAGACTGATGCACCAAGAGTGGCCACGCATAATCACGCAAAAGGTGAAAAAAATTCAAAGATTGGAAAAAACAAATATCCAATATAGAAGATTCCAAATCCAAGGCACCAAATTATTATCAAGTGGAGGAGAGTTTTTCGAGTAGAGTCTCTTTGCTGATAGAGTTCAATTTTTAACCGTTACATATAGTTAAATTAAAAAAAATTAGAATAAATAATTTTTTATATAAATTTAACGGTTAAAAATAAAAAATTATTAATAGTACATTTTTTTTAATCTTAAAAACTCAATATTTTAAGCAAAACAGAATCGAATGATTGACTAGACCTACATGAAAGATAGGATTCTAGAATTCGCTCCAGTTGAAAACTTGCTAGCAAGTTGTAATTAATCGTGTTTTCTAATGCCATTCCCAAGAGATTTGAGTTGAGCACTCGTAAATTGTGAAAAAAATAAATAAATAAATATATGTTTCACACAATTAGCCGTATATGTCGACCACTTTCAGTGGTATCTATTTCATTAAGAAGATGGAAGTTTATCTGTTAAGACTGAAAAAGAAAATGAACTATCAATAGACTCTATTGGTAGATTGATGTATTTGAGAAGGTCTTAAAAAGATTATATACATTTTTTAAGTTAGAATTTTCTACAGTAGGTTTTTTTTTTTTTTTTTTTTGATAGTGTTTTTTAATTGTTAAATTTGATTAAAATCACATTAATTTAAAAAAATATATAAATAAATAAATTTTGATGTAAATCTATCAACTCAAAATTAAAAAATTACTGATAATTTACTTTTTCTAATCTTATCAGACGAACTTTCTTTTAAGTTTTCCATTTACATGACGACGATCGCACCATTTGTGGCTCATCTTTTTCCTGAACAGAATATATGACTTCTTTTTTACTTTGACATATCATATCTGCATTAATATCCATTTTTAACCACGTGAACATTTCAACCTAAAGCTTTTGTGCTTGTAACCTTTTCATACATATATACATGAATATATATACATGTATGTATGTATATATATATATATATATATATATCACCGGACTTGTTGAATGGTGGTAATTGTATATGGACGATTTTAAATAATTACGTTTTTTTTATAAGATAAAAATTTTATTTGATTAATTATCATTAATATTTGATTAATTATCTAATTTATTATAATCATTAGATTAAATATATTATGATTTAGATAATGATATCCATTATATATATATATATATATATATATATATATATATATATATTAGCTGTGTTTCCGGTGATCTGGTATGAAAAATGTATGGCAGCACGTACGTTGTATGTGTTGAGCATTGTGACGACGTCATTATACCAAAATCTTTGGTTTTGTTTTATTTTGTGGCACTTTCTTTTTTTCTTTTTTTTTTTTTTTTTTTTTTGTTTTGAGAGTTACTATCTGTTTTAATTTATGGCCACTAAAAATGGCACAAAGTCACTAGTGAACAGCATTTTCCGAGTTGTAAAGATCCAATAATATTCTAGGTTGTTTGGCTTGGAGCTATACCCTTATAATTCCAAACTGGCTAGATCATTTTCATTCAACAACAGCTATACAAAAAGACATTAATGTCCGTACAGAGACCTCTTTCATGAATTAGCCTCATCAGACGTCATGAGTGTGCTGCTTCCTTGGTCGCTAATGATCAAAACTTAAAAAAGTAAATAAAAATGGATGGCACATGCAAAAAAGTTGGGCGGGGGGGTGGGGTTTGACAGCAATGGATCATATTGGTTCAGTAACAATCAGGAAACAATTTTTTAAAAGGTAAACTTGTATTGGAGATTTTTTTTTTTTTTTTGGTATGGAATTAAAAAATATATCTTAATATAGTTTTTTAGATAAATTTTGGTCTTTTTTGTCAAATTATCTCCCAAACTTTGAAAATTAATCTGCGCACCCCGTGAACTTTAAAACGTTATCACTTTGTCCTTTCTATTTATTTGACTAACGGATTTGATGACGTGACAATTATTAGAAGGGTAGTTTAATGAATTATTTACATAAATGCCTGTTGAAGTATGTATCATATTTCAAAATGTCTCA